>OZ023242.1:24217999-24501932 GCA_964006365.1 Trididemnum miniatum | reverse complement strand
GCGCTTGGAAGGCGCAAAAGAATCCCAACGCATGTAGCGACCAGTGAATGTAGGTTTTCTGTATACTGATGTTTGAAATTGTATTTCGGATTTGTCAACTTTCACGTCGAGAAAAGAGAGTGCTTGATCGGCTTCTTTTTCCATGGTAAATTTCAAAGCTGGGTGTAATGAATTGAGAGCAAGAAAGAACTGGTCTGCATCCGCTTCTGTTCTAAAAATAGAAAAAGTATCGTCAACGTATCTAGTATAGAAAAAGGGCTCGTTTATAGTTTGAAACAACTATAAACGAGCCCTTTTTCTATACTAGATACGTTGACGATACTTTTTCTATTTTTAGAACAGAAGCGGATGCAGACCAGTTCTTTCTTGCTCTCAATTCATTACACCCAGCTTTGAAATTTACCATGGAAAAAGAAGCCGATCAAGCACTCTCTTTTCTCGACGTGAAAGTTGACAAATCCGAAATACAATTTCAAACATCAGTATACAGAAAACCTACATTCACTGGTCGCTACATGCGTTGGGATTCTTTTGCGCCTTCCAAGCGCAAAACGAACCTAATCGAAACGTTAGTTCATCGAGCCCTCGTAATCTGTTCACCTGGTAAAGTTAAACAAGAACTGGACTGCATTCGCTCCATTCTGAAGAATAATGGTTACCCTGAAACAATAATCAACTCCAGCATTTCCAAGAAAATTTCCCGTTTTCAATTACTGCCCAAAGAAGGACCAAAGAAATGCCCTGTGTATCTAAAACTACCCTGGATTGGCAATATTTCTCGTAAATTCAAAAAACAGGTAAAATCTAACGTTCAAAACTGTTTTAGAGCCGTCGATCCTCGTGTCATTTTCCAAACCAGAAAGATTCTGCCTTCAATCTATAAGGATGCTGTGCCCATCACTCATCAAAGTATGGTCGTATACCAATACGTGTGCCGCTGTGATTGCCGGTACGTGGGTCGCACATCCCTACGACTGCAAGATAGAATCCATCAACACATTCCAAAATCAATTCGAAATAAAGAAAATCCAACCAAAGTTCTTCCCAAAGGTAACTGCAAAATTGCTACTCCACTCAATCAGCTAGACTGTGATTCAGCTATTGGTCTACACTTAATCCAACATCCTGATTGCGCCTCTCATTATCATATTAACCAGTTTTCGGTTTTAGCCAAAGCGAGAACAAATTTCCACTTGGGGGCGCTGGAGGCAACTTTCATCAAAACGTTGAAACCTATTCTGTGCCGTCAAAAGGAATTTGTCTACTCACTCCAAATTCTCCGATAGTTGAGTTAGATTCTAAAATTCATCCAAATTCGACCAATCACAATCCGTCTGTCTTTAAACAACCAATCAGAGCCCTTTTTTCCTTTTTTGTTGCAGATTTTTCGATGAAGCTGATGATAATATATAGACCACCTTTTTCCTTCTCAATTAACTCTCGCGTTGAACCCTGAAGAGAGCGAGACGAAAATGTTTGGTTCATAAACAGTCTTTTTCAAGACTACCTAAATTTAAAAGATGTTTTCGGCGCTTTTTAAATCTGTTTTGAAATTCTGTACCACCAAAAAGCTCTCCATTTCTTTGTTATTTTGATGTTAATGAATGCGGCATGAATAAGCACAATTGTGGTGAAAGCAGTGGCGTAGCTAGAGGTTCTGCTTCCCGGGGCGGTTAAGAAAATTGCCGCCCCCAAGTGAGCATGAATGTTTTAAGCGTTAATCAGCTTCAAGTCCGGTCGTTTTATCTTCATGACAAAAATGCGTCAATTAAATGCGCGCTGACTCGCAAACTGCAGCAATGATTACGAAGCTATAGTATAGTGTGTACTAATATGGTTAGTTAATTCGAGTCTTTCATTTCCGTGTAGTCAATACAACATTATTATGCACAAATAATATGCAAGGTCTGTGTCGGCCTCAAGAATTGGCAAAGAGGGAGTCCATAACCGGGGGTCTGGGGGTAAATCCCCCAGCTTTCGCAGGGCAGGGGAATTTTTTCTCCGCAGGCCGCCCACGAATTTTTACGGATTTCACATAAAAAAAAAAACACTCATTTTAGCTCACTTTTTTATCGAGAAAGGGCATGCGGTGATGCAGTCACTATGGACCAGTGGCGTAGCGAGGAATTTTGAAAGAGAAGGCGGCCATAATTTCCACCTTTTATTCAGGCGTAACTTTTTTTTGGCAGAACAAATTTGAAGCTGATTAAGAAACAAGGAAAGCTCAAGGGGGGGTCCGGCGGCATGCTCCCCCGAAACTTTTTTGAAAATTTACATTCTGAGATGGCTATTGTAGTGTTTTTTGAATGATTTTCCGGCAAATTTTGTTTAAATTTTTTGACCCTAATTGTGAATGCTTCGCCAAATATGGTGCCTTTTGTGCGCAAATTTTCGATTAGGCTATGCGTGCTTAAGGCGTAAGAAAAGAACAGAACTATTTTAGTAGACGCCGGCAAGACACACACTTCAATTTAGCTATTAGGCGTATGAAATAATAACACGGGCGTCGAGGTGCAGCGCGAAAGACCATTATTGCGCAGCCAAAGGCTGCATGGTCGCCGAGTCTGCACGTCCTCATTTAAAGGCTTATCGCTATCGTAAGACTTATCGCTATCGAAGAGGTTCGAAATTATGGAAAAATTGTGTACATCGAAAAAAATTTTTAAAAATGGCCGGTGAAAGAATGCATTACCCTCATCCTACCCCCCTGCATCCGCCTCTGGCCATACGCTACAGAAACCATCAAAAGAGTCTGGCATATTTCAGTCACTTGGCACCATTAATTGTTTTTTTTTACTAAAAGACGGAGTCAAAAGGGGGGGGAGGCATGGCCCAATGCCCCCTCTAAATACGCTCCTGCTATGGGCAATGCAAAAACATTTCCGCAGCTTATGTTTAAAAGCAGAGGCTTGGCTAAAATAAGTAAAGGAGGCTGCAACCATTATTAGTTTAAGAAACTGTAGACTAAAGTTTGGTTTTAGCACCTTATTATGACATTGCCAAAGGGGGGCGTGGCGAATCAAATAATGCATAGACGAAAGAAAACAGCAACCTATACGCAATGGTGACATAATAAACATTAAAATCAAATCATTATTGTACTCGCTGGAATATACTGAAGCGTAAACGAGATGGCGGGCTCATTTCTACAACTTTGCGCCTGGGCATTGAGCAACACAGTAAGATGATTTACGATTAAGCGATATAGCAAAGTAATGGTTGTTCAAAATAATTGGGAAAAAATTACATAAAGCGTATTAAAAATGCCGCCCCGCTAGCGTGCCGCCCTGGGAGTGAAACCCCAAGCCGCCGCTGACCAAAGGGGTCTGGAGAGCAGCCTCCAGCCGCCAACGAGTTTTTACGAGTTTTACATAAAAAACACTCATTTTAGCATACTTTTTTATCGATAAAGGTCATGCAGTGACGCAGTCACTATGGACAATGCAAAAATAATTCCGCAGCTTATGTCTAAAATCAGAGGCTTGGCCAAAATAAGTGAACGCAGCTTTAGTTTAGGAAATTGTAGATTAAAGTTTAGGTTTTAATACCTTATTACATTGCCAAACAGGGGGCATGGCAAATCAAATAATCCAAAGACGAAAAAGAAAACAGTTTGCAATTGTGACACATTAAGCATTAAAATCAAATCTTTATTGTATTTGCTGAAACACATTGAAACGTAAACTAAATGGCAAGCCAATTTCCGCAACTTTGAGCCAGGGCATTGAGCAACACAGTAAAATGATTTACGATTAAACGATATAGCAAAGTAATGGTTGTTAAAAAAATTCAAAAAAAATACATAAAGCTTCTTCAAAATGCCGCCCCCCGGGAGGACCGCCCTTCCCACCCCCCACACCCTCCTTGCTACGCCCCTGGATGAAACACTCGCCGACTGTTCCAACACACCCAATGGAAGCTTCACATGCACGTGTATTGCTGGATACACAGGCAATGGAACCACAGGAACTTGTATTGGTGGATGAATCTCGAACATGGCCCATAATGTTTTTTATTTTCCTCGAATTTCTTTTTATTCAGATGTTGATGAATGCGCCATGAATACGCACAATTGTGACAAAACACTCGCCGAGTGTTCGAACTTACCAAATGGAAACTTCACGTGCACGTGTATTGCTGGATACACAGGGATAGGAACCACAAGAACGTGTGTTGGTAAGTGAATCTCGAACCTGGCCAATTTCGTTTTCTTGTTTTCTTCAATTTCGTTTTTCTTTAGATGTTGATGAATGCGCCATGATGTCGCACAATTGTGATGAAACACTCGCCGAGTGTTCGAACACACCAAATGGAAGCTTCACGTGCACGTGTATTGATGGATACACGGGGAATGGAACCACAGGAACGTGTATTGGTAAGTGATTCTCGAACCTGCCGAAATTCATTTTTCCAATTTGTTCATATCGTCGTTATTCAGATGTTGATGAATGCGCCATGATGACGCACAGTTGTGATGAAACACTCGCCGACTGTTCGAACACACCAAATGGAAGCTTCACATGCACGTGTATTGCTGGATACACGGGGAATGGAACCACAGGAACGTGTGTTGGTGAGTGATGTTTGAAGCTGCCCAATTTTGATTTTTTTCATTTTGTTCATATCCTTGCTTTTCAGATGTTGATGAATGCGCCATGATGACGCACAATTGTGATGAAGCATTCGCCGACTGTTCGAACACACCAAATGGAAGCTTCACATGCACGTGTATTGATGGATACACGGGTAATGGAACCACAGAAACGTGTGTTGGTGAGTGAATCTCGAACCTGACCCTCTTCGTTTTTTTATTTTGTTCATATCCTTGTTATTCAGATGTTGATGAATGCGCCATGAATACGCACAATTGTGATGAAACACTCGCCGAGTGTTCGAACACACCAAATGGAAGCTTCACGTGCACGTGTATTGATGGATACACGGGGAATGGAACCACAGGAACGTGTAATGGTAAGTGATTCTCGAACCTGCCGAAATTCATTTTTCCAATTTGTTCATATTGTCGTTATTCAGATGTTGATGAATGCGCCATGAACACGCACAGTTGTGATGAAACACTCGCCGACTGTTCGAACACACCAAATGGAAGCTTCACGTGCACGTGTACTGCTGGATACACGGGGAATGGAACCACAGGAACGTGTATTGGTGAGTGAATCTCAAACCTGGGCCATTTCGTTTTTTTATCTTGCTCAAGTACCTTGTTACTCAGATGTTGATGAATGCGCCATGAATACGCACAATTGTGATGAAACACTCGCCGACTGTTCGAACACACCAAATGGAAGCTTCACGTGCACGTGTATTGCTGGATACACGGGGAATGGAACCACAGGAACGTGTATTGGTGAGTGAATCTCAAACCTGGCCCATTTCGTTTTTTTATTTTGTTCATATCCTTGCTATTCAGATGTTGATGAATGCGCCATGATGATGCACAATTGTGATGAAACACTCGCCGAGTGTTCGAACACACCAAATGGAAGTTTCACGTGCACGTGTATTGCTGGATACACGGGGAATGGAACCACAGGAACGTGTGTTGGTGAGTGAATCTCGAACCTGGCCCATTTCGTTTCCTGGTTTGTTCATTTTCGTTGTTATTCAGATGTTGATGAATGCGCCATGAATACGCACAGTTGTGATGAAACACTCGCCGACTGTTCGAACACACCAAATGGAAGCTTCACGTGCACGTGTATTGCTGGATACACGGGTAATGGAACCACAGGAACGTGTGTTGGTGAGTGAATCTCGAACCTGACCCTCTTCGTTTTTTTATTTTGTTCATATCGTTGTTATTCAGATTTTGATGAATGCGCCATGAATACGCACAATTGTGATGAAACACTCGCCGACTGTTCGAACACACCAAATGGAAGCTTCACGTGCACGTGTATTGCTGGATACACGGGAAATGGAACCACAGGAACGTGTATTGGTAAGTGATTCTCGAACCTGCCGAAATTCATTTTTCCAATTTGTTCATATTGTCGTTATTCAGATGTTGATGAATGCGCCATGAACACGCACATTTGTGATGAAACACTCGCCGACTGTTCGAACACACCAAATGGAAGCTTCACATGCACGTGTATTGATGGATACACGGGGAATGGAACCACAGGAACGTGTTTTGGTGAGGGATGTTTGAAGCTTCCCACTTTTGCATTTTGCATTTTGTTCATATCCTTGTTATTCAGATGTTGATGAATGCGCCATGATGACGCACAATTGTGATGAAACACTCGCCGACTGTTCAAACACACCAAATGGAAGCTTCACATGCACGTGTATTAATGGATACACGGGGAATGGAACCACAGGAACGTGTGTTGGTGAGTGAATCTCGAACCTGACCCTTTTCGTTTTTTTATTTTGTTCATATCGT
Source organism: Trididemnum miniatum (assembly GCA_964006365.1). Lineage (NCBI taxonomy): Eukaryota > Metazoa > Chordata > Ascidiacea > Aplousobranchia > Didemnidae > Trididemnum > Trididemnum miniatum. Next base: position 24,495,520 of record OZ023242.1, on the reverse strand, counting down.
TGTTATTCAGATGTTGATGAATGCGCCATGAATACGCACAATTGTGATGAAACACTCGCCGACTGTTCGAACACACCAAATGGAAGCTTCACGTGCACGTGTACTGCTGGATACACGGGGAATGGAACCACAGGAACGTGTGTTGGTGAGTGAATCTCAAACCTGGGCCATTTCGTTTTTTCATCTTGCTCAAGTACCTTGTTACTCAGATGTTGATGAATGCGCCATGATGACGCACAATTGTGATGAAACATTCGCCGAGTGTTCGAACACACCAAATGGAAGCTTCACATGCACGTGTATTGCTGGATACACGGGGAATGGAACCACAGGAACGTGTTTTGGTGAGTGAATCTCGAACCTGGCCCATTTCGTTTTTTTATTTTGTTCATATCGTTGTTATTCAGATGTTGATGAATGCGCCATGATGATGCACAATTGTGATGAAACACTCGCCGACTGTTCGAACACACCAAATGGAAGCTTCACGTGCACGTGTATTGATGGATACACGGGGAATGGAACCACAGGAACGTGTATTGGTGAGTGAATCTCGAACCTGGCCCATTTCGTTTCCTGGTTTGTTCATTTTCGTTGTTATTCAGATGTTGATGAATGCGCCATGATGACGCACAATTGTGATGAAACACTCGCCGACTGTTCGAACACACCGAATGGAAGCTTCACATGCACGTGTATTGCTGGATACACGGGGAATGGAACCACAGGAACGTGTGTTGGTGAGTGAATCTCGAACATGGCCCATTTCGTTTTCCTGGTTTGTTCATTTTCGTTGTTATTCAGATGTTGATGAATGCGCCATGATGACGCACAATTGTGATGAAACACTCGCCGAGTGTTCGAACACACCAAATGGAAGTTTCACGTGCACGTGTATTGATGGATACACGGGGAATGGAACCACAGGAACGTGTATTGGTAAGTGATTCTCGAGCCTGCCGAAATTCATTTTTCCAATTTGTTCATATCGTCGTTATTCAGATGTTGATGAATGCGCCATGATGACGCACAGTTGTGATGAAACACTCGCCGACTGTTCGAACACACCAAATGGAAGCTTCACATGCACGTGTATTGATGGATACACGGGTAATGGAACCACAGGAACGTGCAGTGGTAAGTGATGTTTGAAGCTGCCCAATTTTGCATTTTTTCATTTTGTTCATATCCTTGCTTTTCAGATGTTGATGAATGCGCCATGATGACGCACAATTGTGATGAAGCATTCGCCGACTGTTCGAACACACCAAATGGAAGCTTCACATGCACGTGTATTGATGGATACACGGGGAATGGAACCACAGGAACGTGTGTTGGTGAGTGAATCTCGAACCTGACCCTCTTCGTTTTTTTATTTTGTTCATATCCTTGTTATTCAGATGTTGATGAATGCGCCATGAATACGCACAATTGTGATGAAACACTCGCCGACTGTTCGAACACACCAAATGGAAGCTTCACATGCACGTGTATTGATGGATACACGGGGATAGGAACCACAGGAACGTGTATTGGTAAGTGATTCTCGAACCTGCCGAAATTCATTTTTCCAAATTGTTCATATTGTCGTTATTCAGATGTTGATGAATGCGCCATGATGACGCACAGTTGTGATGAAACACTCGCCGACTGTTCGAACACACCAAATGGAAGCTTCACATGCACGTGTATTGCTGGATACACGGGAAATGGAACCACAGGAACGTGTTTTGGTGAGTGATGTTTGAAGCTGCCCAATTTTGCATTTTTTCATTTTGTTCATATCCTTGTTATTCAGATGTTGATGAATGCGCCATGAATACGCACAGTTGTGATGAAGCATTCGCCGACTGTTCGAACGCACCAAATGGAAGCTTCACATGCACGTGTATTGCTGGATACACCGGGAATGGAACCACAGGAACGTGTGTTGGTGAGTGAATCTCGAACCTGGCCCATTTCGTTTTCCTGGTTTGTTCATTTTCGTTGTTATTCAGATGTTGATGAATGCGCCATGATGACGCACAATTGCGATGAAACACTCGCAGAGTGTTCGAACACACCAAATGGAAGCTTCACATGCACGTGTATTGATGGATACACGGGGAACGGAACCACAGGAACGTGTATTGGTGAGTGGATCTCAAACCTGGCCCATTTCGTTTTTTTATTTTGCTCAAGTACCTTGTTATTCAGATGTTGATGAATGCGCCATGAATACGCACAGTTGTGATGAAACACTCGCCGACTGTTCGAACACACCAAATGGAAGCTTCACATGCACGTGTATGGATGGATACACGGGGAATGGAACCACAGGAACGTGTTTTGGTGAGTGATGTTTGAAGCTGCCCAATTTTGCTTTTGTTCATTTTGTTCATATTTTTGTTATTCAGATGTTGATGAATGCGCCATGATGACGCACAATTGTGATGAAGCATTCGCCGACTGTTCGAACACACCAAATGGAAGCTTCACGTGCACGTGTACTGCTGGATACACGGGTATAGGAACCACAGGAACGTGTATTGGTGAGTGATGTTTGAAGCTGCCCAATTTTGCATTTTTCCAAATTGTTCATATCCTTGTTATTCAGATGTTGATGAATGCGCCATGATGACGCACAATTGTGATGAAACACTAGCCGAGTGTTCGAACACACCAAATGGAAGTTTCACGTGCACGTGTATTGCTGGATACACGGGGAATGGAACCACAGGAACGTGTGTTGGTGAGTGAATTTCGAACCTGGTTCATTTCGTTTTCCTGGTTTGTTGATTTACCTTGTTTATCAGATGTTAATGAATGCGCCATGATGACGCACAATTGTGATGAAACACTCGCCGACTGTTCGAACACACCAAATGGAAGCTTCACTTGCACGTGTGTTGTTGGATACACGGGTAATGGAACCACAGGAACGTGTATTGGTGAGTGAATCTCGAACCTGGCCCGTTTCGTTTTTTTATCTTGCTCAAGTACCTTGTTATTCAGATGTTGATGAATGCGCCATGAATACGCACAATTGTGATGAAGCATTCGCCGAGTGTTCGAACACACCAAATGGAAGCTTCACGTGCACGTGTATTGCTGGATACACGGGGAATGGAACCACAGGAACGTGTGTTGGTGAGTGAATCTCGAACCTGGCCCATTTCGTTTTCCTGGTTTGTTCATTTTCGTTGTTATTCAGATGTTGATGAATGCGCCATGAATACGCACAATTGTGATGAAACACTCGCCGACTGTTCGAATACACCAAATGGAAGCTTCACATGCACGTGTATTGATGGATACACGGGGAACGGAACCACAGGAACGTGTGTTGGTGAGTGGATCTCAAACCTGGCCCATTTCGTTTTTTTATCTTGCTCAAGTATCTTGTTATTCAGATGTTGATGAATGCGTCATGATGACGCACAGTTGTGATGAAACACTCGCCGAGTGTTCGAACACACCAAATGGAAGCTTCACGTGCACGTGTATTGATGGATATACGGGGAATGGAACCACAGGAACGTGTATTGGTGAGTGATGTTTGAAGCTGCCCAATTTTGCATTTTTTCATTTTGTTCATATCCTTGTTATTCAGATGTTGATGAATGCGCCATGATGACGCACAATTGTGATGAAACACTCGCCGAGTGTTCGAACACACCAAATGGAAGCTTCACGTGCACGTGTATTGCTGGATACACGGGAAATGGAACCACAGGAACGTGTATTGGTGAGTAAATCTCAAACCTGGCCCATTTTGTTTTCCTGGTTTGTTCATTTACCTTGTTTATCAGATGTTGATGAATGCGCCATGAATACGCACAATTGTGATGAAACACTCGCCGACTGTTCGAACACACCAAATGGAAGCTTCACATGCGCGTGTATTGATGGATACACGGGGATGGGAACCACAGGAACGTGTACTGGTAAGTGATTCTCGAACCTGCCGAAATTCATTTTTCTATTTTGTTCATGTAGTCGTTATTCAGATGTTGATGAATGCGCCATGAACACGCACGGTTGTGATGAAACACTCGCCGAGTGTTCGAACACACCAAATGGAAGCTTCACATGCACGTGTTTTGCTGGATACACGGGGAATGGAACTACGGGAACGTGTATCGGTTAGTGATATTGGAACTTGCCCAATGCGGTTGTTGAAAAATACACTTTTGTTACAAAAACATGAGAGGACCCCTTAGAAGTGTTCCAATCCATGAAAAAACGGTAAAAACCATATTTAGTTTCGTCAGTTCAGGAAGGGCCATGTAAATTTATTTTAAATATTTGGGGGGTTATTGCAAGAGGGTGCCAAATCACAAAATCACGCATATTTTTGGATTTACACATTCTAAAAGCTTATATAGCCTCTTAATTTTTGCAGAATAGTTATGGTTATTATTCAAAACTATCATAATTGCTTTGTTTTGCTTTGCTGAATTATTTTTTGAAAAAATTTGAATTTTTGTTCAAAAAATTGTTGTTTTAACCCATATCATCCTGAGATGAAGTTTTTTGCTCATTTTTCTTTGGTACTTTAGTTTTAATGCAACATTAATTTGTTTTGCTTATTTTTCATTTCTGCCGGAATTAATAAGAATTTTATGTCGGTTAGTTTATTAGTTTAGACTGACGCTAGGAGGATGAGGGTACATACGCAGTAAAGAATTTTTTACGTTTTGCTCATTGTGTGGGCACATTATTAACACAAAACCAACGAAAATCAAAAAACAAATAAGAGTTGTTCTGTTACTCAAAATGATAGTCTTTAAAGCTTTGTGGATGCAGACCAACATTGCAAATTTCACAAAAGTATACCGAAGTTCCTGAACTTCCATTTTTTGCGCAGTGACGCTAGCTCCCTGTCACAATTCAGTGATTGACGCTGCTTTGTTTGACTTCTTTACGTACCACTCTACATCCAAGAAACATTGTGGGTATTATGTTTCTGTGATTGAGATTGTAGTATGTTTCAACAATTGTTTTCCCGAAGCCAAGCGCAGTCGATATAAGTGGAAAGCGTTGTTGACTGCGAGGTGAACACAGAAACAAAACAGTGAAAACAGATTAAAACAAAAGTATACTTTTTTTTTTTTTCATTCTGAATGTGGTAGCCAGTGAGTGTTTCGTAATATGCTCATCTTTACAAATCTATCTTACAATTTGATAGCTCACAATAAAGTTAATGCTGTAGAGTACAATGAATGATTACATTTTGAATACATAGATATATCACAATATGTTAAAGAGCATGAGCTACCAATGAAGTGTATTATACTTTATTGTGCGCTGAGGTGGGCAACATACGACCCGCGGGCCGGATCTGGACCGCGAGATCTTTTTATGCGGACCTCCGGCAGTTACAGAAATATAAACTCGTACCGCGAATCAAGCGGAAGACCTTATATTCTTGATAGGATATCAGAAAACGTGCAGACGTTTTTTTGCCCTTAACGACAGTTGAGAGCGTGGAGAACTGTTTTTGCTTTTTTCACCGATATTTTGTGAAAATTAGATTTTTTTTGGTCTTCACCGATATTTTTGGCAGCTGGCAGCATGATGACCTGTTTTTTGCTCTTCCATTTAGAGCGGCACTGTGGAAGTATTGAGCTCCTTCCATCTAATAATCTGGCCTGGGGAAGGACTTCGTCTTCCCACATAGGACCCGACGACTTAAGAAGTTGCCTACCCCTGGAGTATGTAGATATACATATACTACCAAATCATCAAGAATGCCTACTGAGTTTCAGAGGTACAGTAGATGGCTGATCAGTGCTGATAACTGGTTGTGGTCTTACATGCTCAAGCTCCGATTCAGCATCTGCTAGTAGCTGCTTTTTGCTTAAATTATGTGGAATTCCATTAGAATCACCATTCACCACCATCATCTTCATCTGTATCTGAGCCATCATTATCAGGAGGAAGTATTGCTATCTTAGCATCACATACCATCGACCCACTACAAGTAGGAGGTTTTAGATTGAATATTTTTTCAAGTGCTTCAAGCACATTCAATTTTTCATTTAGTTTTGACATGAATCTTTTTAACTATGGAAGAGATAGAAAAAATATAGCCTATCTTAAGCAAAATAACTTAAAATGACCTTTGGTTAGGCCTAACCTATTTGGTTTCAAGCAAAGCACTACAAACAGTATGCACGTTATACGTACAATGTTAATGGTGTTGCAAAAACGGTCACTGGGATATCTGGCAATATTCTGCAAAACTCTGTACCTGTCTAGGGTGACTTACACTAAGCAAAATTTATTTGAAAACAATCATAGTCATATCACTGATATGCACCCTTCTGCTCCTAGCGTCAATTTAGACTGACGAGGAAAATCGTAAATCAAGAGTACACCAAACAACTTTCAGCATACTTGCACCTTTATTCGGAGGTTATGTGAACCACACCACGCGCAATAGGAAATTAGTAGGACTGGTGGAGTCGTAATCTCTACCTAGTGGCGATTTTTTCAATTTGAAAAAAAAGAGATTTTTTTTACAAAATCGTTTATAATTTCGACAATTTAGAGTATTCAAAATAATTTTAAGATTTTTGTAAAAGACCGGATCTTTACTGGTTCCATCTAACCACTGTTTGTTCACAACGATTTTTATTTTAATTGAAATTGGAGTTTTTGTGTTGTCAGTTTAAACTGACGCCAGGATGATATGGGTTAATCAGGGTTTGCTACGCATTTTTGCAAAACTATTAGTGAAAGCACAATCTGTTCAACCACATTGATACGCAGTGCGCTGAAACAACAACTTATGAGCATGTAAAATATATGTGAAGTAGTCTAGTCACAGACATTGACGCTGTTCGTTATGTCTTAATGGTTGCGTGGCAGCGTTTTTCTTGCTGTGGTAACTGAGCTCCCATGAGCGCCGCTGGCATGGAAGGTTCATTTCGCCGATGCAAATGTTTATTATTGATGTGGCGCAGCTGATGTGTTGGGAGTTAAGAAATGCTTGTGGTACTGGTAATCAAGAACAAAATAGTGCGATAGCTATTACTGATAAAAGTTAGCAGCATTTAACCAACAAACGTTGCGACTTTGGAAATATAACTTGATTAGCCCGCAGTAGCATGAATACGAGGTGTCAATTAGTTTTAGGACAAATAAAAATAATTTCAGCCGTACGAGTACTATCGAGTAGCGTGTTAGTTATTCAAACTGCTAAAACAATTATAATTTTATCTGTCTTGTTGCAGATCAGATGTGTTAAAAGTTAGCTATGATATTTCGTACAAGTGTGCTTATTAAACGTTAATTTGGAAATATGGATTTAAGAAGGATAGCAAACACTGGAGTGGCGTTGAGAGAGTGAGGGATGCACCCTTTCAAGGCCGTTGAGAGCCAAACTGGGGCCCGGTACCAAAATTAAATCTGGCCTCCCCGCAAAGTGACGAAAAAGAATGGTCGCTAAAATGATAAAAAAGATGATTTGCCAGAAGAGGGACTTTATGCAATCGAAATCGATTAACAACCAAAAAACTGCCAGAAAAACTTTTGACCAGGTGGTGCTTACTGTTTAGCTATCCCAGTTAAAGATAGGCCTGCCATTTAGCTACGGGTAGCTCTCAGCAAAGCGACATATTATGCTTTTAGTAACCACTGTTGATCTGCAAAAACATTGGACTGTAACCAGAAGCGTCGTACAACCAAAAAATTTGGAGGGGCCCGAGCCGCACGAGTAACAATTTAAGCAGACATACTAATCGCAATATTTGTAAAAGCCGTATTTAGCATTGAGTAACATTACAAAAAAAAGAAGCAAGGAATAGATACCGAAATATGTTGTAATACCCCAAATTTTTGGATAAGAAATCAAGATTTGTTTTGATACCCCCGCCCGCTTCTTAACATTACGCGCTATCAGTGGGGCCCCCACGATTTAGCAAGAGGGCATAGTTTGTGTTTTGGGGACGAAGCCCCCAGCTGCCAAAGGCTAAGCGTAGCCCACTCCACCAATGGATTTTTACAGTTTTCACACAAAAAAGACTCGTTTTAGCACACTAATCAAAAAAGGACATACCGGACCTTGCAGTGAGTGCAGTCACTATTATGGTGTCAAACACTCAGACAATACAAAAATATTTTAGAATTCTTTGTTTAACTCTTAAAAACAGAAGCTTGGATAAAATAAATGAAAGGAGGCTGCAACCATTATTAGTTTTGGCGCATTTGATGGATGACGTGTAATTGTTTTCTATAATCTTCAACAACGCATGCAAAATGTTTTGTAAATTTTATCTACAGATCAAGGAACTAACTTTACTCCTAGGTCGAAGCGATTGATTTAAGCAAAAATTAATAAACAAAAAATAGAATTTGTAGTATAGGAAGAGGGGGGGCGGTTATAGGATGAAAACGAAAAGGCACTGCCTAAATTTTTCATTTTTTTACTTTTAAATAAAAGAAACACATCTCAACAAACTTGGGGGCCCCGGGCCCCAATGGCACGATGCCTCTGACCATAATTGATCAAATCATAACGGTACCGGTACCAGGTTAATTATTCTAATAAAGAGTAAACAAGCGTTTTGCATAATTTAATAACCATTATTTTTTCTCTGAGACCTTTTTCGTTTTTGAGCCTCATTTTGTTATCGATATGACCAGTAGCGTACGCAGGGGGGCTACTATGCGCGCGCCCCCCTAAGGCCTTCTTCGATATGTATATTAAAACAAGTTAAGAGGTGTGGATAGCGGTTATGTTAAGATAGTAATAACACATCCAAATAGCAGCTATACTCCAGCATACCACACCGCATTATAGAGTCGGAACACATTTAACAATTTTGTTGGTTGGCAGGATATTTTAGCTGTGGCGCTGACTGGGGGGAAGGGGTAGTACCCTAGCTGTGAGGGAGTGGTATTACCAGTAGGTGGTGGCGAGGGTTGACTTTACCTGCCTTCAACCATTCATAACAGTAGGCCTTTCAAACATTTTACGAAATTTTTTGTGTGCGGCATTCTCAAAATTTCGGGCCCCTCAAAAATTCCGGGCCCGGTACCAAAGGTACCCCCTGGACCCCCCTATCAACGGCGCTGCACCCTTTTCTGAAAAAAAAATACCTACAAAGAGGTTATCGGATGTTTTCTCTACTACCTAAAAGTTAAAAAATACACCGTGGAAAAGGCAATAAATGCAACCTGCGTTGAAGTTATTGCCGTGTGGAGAAAAGTTTCAGAAGGAGCAACATCAGGCTACACCTGCTACGCGAGTCAAAAAACGGTTTTAAAAAGACTGACTGATCTATACGAAATGTTGTAGAGAGCTGGAAACGCTAAATATGCTAAAAACTATCGCGAAAAATGGTTTTTGTGCGTGGACAAGATTTTTAACATTTCAAAAAATGATATTAAAAAGCATCTTTGTGAAGAAGATTACTACTTCATACAAGATCAGAAAGGACCTCGTGGAGCTACTGTACTTTTGGTGCTAAAGACATCAAGCTACACGAGCCAATCAATAGACGTTTTTCTAGAGAAAAGTTAATGAAGAAAAGAATGGAAGCATCTAAGTTTGAGCATACATTGTTAAGTAAAGTTGTGGATAGTTCTTCACAATGTCTTTCAAGTGCAAGTAGCCAATCTCCTTCCTTCCGCGTAAGTTTCTCGGACTTTGAGGATCAACAGCTCTCACCCATATACCAACCTGCAGCAGACTAAGTTAAACTTAAAGTTCCTCAAAAGATCTTAAGCTCGCCTGAAGTTGTTGCTGCAGTAGGTCGTCGCAAACTATCTCCCAATGCTTTCAATGATGTCTGTACTACTATCGTTAGATCAAGTGGCGGGAACCTCAATAATTTTGTACTCAGCACAAGCACAACCAGCAGGACTACCAAAAACGTACGCACAAAAATGTTTGAAAAAGTAAAAACTAATTTAAAAAAAGCAATAAAACATGAATTTGTTTCCATTCACTGGGACGAAAAGCTGATGAAAGAAAGAGATGACTTTACTCCAAGGGAACACATTGCAGTTCTATATAGTCTTCGTAATAGAACGAAATTACTGGGAACTGCAACTTTAGAAAGTGAAACAGGTAAAAATTATACTGAAGCAATTAAAGATGTATGAAGTAACTGGAATCTAGAGGAGCAATGTGTTGCAATATGTTTTGACACCACAGCATCAAATAAAGGAAAATTTAACGGTGCATGCATTCTTTTGGAAGCACTTCTCGACCATCCTCTGTTGTGGACTGCGTGTCGTCATTACATACATGAAGTTGTTTTAACATAAGTTTTCAAAACTCTAAAAGGCAAACCTAGCAATCCACAGATAGCAGTTTTTGAGCTTTTAAAGAAGAAGTGGCCTGTTCAGATTTTACAGCAGACACGACTGATATCAACGACTCTTCTTTAGAAATGGATTCCGAAAATTTGAGCCGTGTTTATATATCACTTGATGAAATAAAGCGTGATACTGACTCTTACATTCCTCCAGACGACTATGCTGAACTTATGGATCTAGTTATTTTTTATTTAAAAAAAGATTTATTTAACTCTTTCCGATTAAGACAGCCTGGTACCCAACATAGAGCTCGATGGATGTCTTCCGCTATATACACTTTGAAAATGCTGTTACTACAAACGCAACTTGATTTGGATCCAGAGATCCTGAAGTCCTTGGAACTGTTTGGTTATTTTGTTGCTGTCATGTACACGCCGAGCTGGTTTAGAGCCCGGCCTGTAGCTGCTGAAGCTGCTGTTAATGATCTGCAACTATACAAGAGGTTATTGTCTCTCGAAAAAAGCGAAGTGCTCAGGGCCATGGCTACTGCTGCAATAACTGCATTACAAAGACATCTGTGGTACTTGTGTGAGGAGCTTATCCCATTCGCTCTGTGTTCTTGTCATTTACAGGGGCACGTAAAAGAAAATCCGGCCGCTAAGTTGTTCGTGTGTACCAACAGTTTTTTAAGGCGAGCATGTCACCACAAAAGCCTGTTTTTCCATTAATATCAGAAGATACAAAACTTGAAACCTTGGTAGGTGAAAGATCTGTCATTATATTCCAGCGCTTCAAATTTACTGTTGATGATATTCCATTTCATCAATATTCGAGCACAGGATGGAGCGATTTTGAAAGTTTTCGAAAACTCAAAAGGTTGGTTTCAACACTCCATGTGACTAATGACTTAGCAGAAAGAAGCATAAAAATTTTGCAAGATTACAAAGAAATCTTAACTGAAGACTTAAAACACCGAGAAATAACACTGCATTGTGTAGAGAAAAATCGTCAAGAACGACCTGACTTCCGAAAGTCAACTTCAGCTTATTCATTGTCAGCATGTAAACTTTTGGGGTGCCACCCTGTATTACTTCTATTGATTCTAGCAAAGCAGTGGTTTTATATGCGTATTTTTGAATTCTGTTTAATTGGACTTCATACAGATATGTTCAAGTGCTTCTATATTCTTACTTCAGCGTAAATTATATCCATCTGAATGAAAATATTGTGCTTTCACTAATAGTTTTGTAAAAATGCGTAGCAATCCCTGTTTAAAACGGAATCATGTCAATTAACCGTGAACAAAATAACCGGCGACAATTGGTTTTGAACAACTGACCGGCAACAAATTGGCCGGCGACACAAATCAACCGCCATACACAAATCAACCGCTTGTCGTTTCTAACTAAAGTTTTTTCTAAAATCCAGATTTTCTGTGTGCTTGACTGGCTCGAATGAGAATCAAACTTTCGACTTGTTGTTATGATGCTCGTTCTTCAGTGTTGGCGTACTTTGTCTATAACAATTTATTAAACAAAAATTGATTAAAGTTTAATAAATTTAACAATATATTAAATAAAAATTGAAATTTTTTCAAAAAATGTTTCGGCACAAGAAAACAAAGCAATTATGATAGTTTTAGATAATTACCATAACTATTCTGCAAATTTTAAGGGGTTATATAAGCTTCTAGGGTAAGTAATTGAAAAGGTATAACTGACTTTGTGTTTTGGCACCCACGCGATTACCCCCCATAATTTTTAAATGGATTTACGTAGCCGTTTCTGAACCGATTGAGCTAAACATGGTTTTTCACCGTTTTTTCATGGATTGAAACACTTCTAAGGGATCCTCTCGTGTTTTTGTAACAAAAGTGTATCTTTAAACAGCCCTACTGCCCAATTTCGTTGGCTTGTGTTGTTCATTTTTTTGTTATTTAGATATTGATGAATGCGCCATGAATACGCACAATTGTGATGAAACACTCGCCGAGTGTTCGAACACACCCGATGGAAGCTTCACATGCACGTGTATTAATGGGTACTCGGGGAATGGAACTCCGGGAACGTGTTTTGGTGAGTGAATTTTAAACGTGCCCAATTTTGCTTTTCTGTTTCGTTCATTTTCGTTGTTATTTAGACATGGATGAATGCGCCATGAATACGCACAATTGTGATATAACGTTCGCCGAGTGTTCGAACACGCCAAATGGAAGCTTCACATGCACGTGTATCGCTGGATACACCGGGAATGGAACCACAGGAACGTGTGTTGGTGAGTGAATCTGAAACTTGCACGATTTCGTTTTCTTGTTTTGTTCATTTTTCTTGTTGATTAGACATTGACGAATGCGCCATGAACACTCACAATTGTGATGAAACACTCGCCCAGTGTTCAAACACACCAAATGGAAGCTTCACATGCACGTGTATTGATGGATACACGGGGAATGGAACTACAGGAACATGCATTGGTGAGTGAATCTCGAACCTGCCCAATTTCGTTTTTCTGTTTGTTCATTACTGTGGGGTATCTAGACATTGATGAGTGCGCCATGAATACGCACGATTGTGGTGAAACTCTCGCTAGGTGTTCAAACATACCAACAGGAAGTTTCACGCGCACGTGTATTGCTGGATACAAGGGAATGGAACTACAGGAACGTGTATTGTTGAGTTAATCTCAAAATTGGCCAATTTTGTTTTCTTGTTCTTTTCTCTTTTTTTTTGTTGATTAGACATTGATGAATGCGCCATGAATACGCACAATTGTGATGGAACACTCGCCGAGTGTTCGAACACACCCGATGGAAGCTTCACATGCACGTGTATTAATGGGTACTCGGGGAATGGAACTCCGGGAACGTGCATTGGTGAGTGAATTTCAAACGTGCCCAATTTTGCTTTTCTGTTTCGTTCATTTTCGTTGTTATTTAGACATGGATGAATGCGCCATGAATACGCACAATTGTGATATAACGTTCGCCGAGTGTTCGAACACGCCAAATGGAAGCTTCACATGCACGTGTATCGCTGGATACACCGGGAATGGAACCACAGGAACGTGTGTTGGTGAGTGAATCTGAAACTTGCACGATTTCGTTTTCTTGTTTTGTTCATTTTTCTTGTTGATTAGACATTGACGAATGCGCCATGAACACTCACAATTGTGATGAAACACTCGCCCAGTGTTCAAACACACCAAATGGAAGCTTCACATGCACGTGTATTGCTGGATACACCGGAAATGGAACCACGGGAACGTGTATTGGTGGGTATAGTGCAGAAGTGGGCAGCTTCTTTGGTCGGTAGGCCTGATGTGGAAAAATGAAGTCCTTGTAGAGTCGGATTTTTACATGATGAGTATTCAGTGCAATGTAGGACGTTGGCTTCGCATCTACCCGTGATCGATTTAGACAGTTTAAATGTGCTTTGATCAAGTTTGAACAAAATGGATCCGAGCGGTATTTTTTAAATTAAATGCAATTTGGTACGCGGAATGACAAAATACCGTTTGGGGTTCCGCTGCATGCTCTATGTGAGTTCATTGTTTTCTTTATTTTTTTCACACTCCGTAGGTTTCATAATATGAGTGTGAGTGTGCTGCTCTTTTCGGCTCTTTTCTTTAGTTTACCGTGGCTTGCCTTCTGTTTGAAACGATTTCGATTTTGGAACTGGGTGAGCGGCTTTAGCGGTTTGCGCGCAGTCTTTATTGTCTTTGCTTTCGACATCTGCCAATGTCTGCAACTACAGTGGGCCTATAATACACGTTCAGCTATCTGCTAAGTAATAAGCTTATAAAAATGACTCGATTTGTAGAGATCGCTAGAATATTTAGAAGGATGAGACCTGTGGTTTTATATAATTTGAAACCAGACGAGAAAAAACAATTACTCAAGCGAGGAACATGCAGAATATAATATTACAGGCTGCTTTGTATTTTGATTCTGCTTAAATGCTTTTAAATACCAATTTCTGGGCTTCGCAGCAAATCAAAAACTCACGAGCTTACACGCTGGCCAAAAGCTCGCAGTGATACCGTAACCTTCCATCACTGCATTCCCGATTGATTGTCTGCAAGGGTTGCAACCTCAAAAATGTTTCTCTTTTAAAAAAATTGTTGAACTTGTTTCCGTACATTGAGCACAAGACTGCGGTAGGCATCTACGCCTGGTGTAGGTGACCTTTTTTAGATGATGCTTTCCAACGACCTTTTTGGATTACGCCCTTCCCCCCACATTCGAGACGCGCTTGTAACACCGGCTACGGCTATTACTGTACCTCATACACTCATGTTGTATATCGACCATAAAAAATGTTTGAAGAAGCAATAAATATTTTGCTTGCTGAAGGGGACCCATTGCAAAAATAGTCCCGGACCTACCACCGGTTCTCGGAGCCCCTGTCACTAATGCAATTGTTTGTTTCGCGAGCTCTCACCGACATTTCGGTGAGAAAATAGCGATCGGCGGCTGTCAGGAATGAGGCCTCAGGCCACATTACATGGTATAATTGAATACAGTCTGCGGGCCGGTGAAAATCTTTTCTCGGGCCGGACCTTGCCTGCGGGCCGTATGTTGCCCATGCCTGGTATAGTGTGTTCCTGCCCAATTTGTCCTTGCGATTTTCATTTGCCTTGTTATTCAGAAATTGATGAATGTGGTTTGAATACGGACAACTGTGATGAGACACTCGCCACGTGTTTGAACACACCAGCAGGAAGCTTTACATGCACGTGTATTACTGGATACACTGGAAATGGAAACGTTGGAACATGTATCGGTGAGTGTTGTGGTGTATCTGCTGTATAAGCAGTAGGCCATTTTTTTGTATTTGTTTGAAGGATGTCATCTGCGTTTTCTTTTCGGAAAAGTTAGGCTTGTAGCCACTGAATAGTTTTTGTTTTTGGTTAGAAAACATTGAATGCAAAATTCCCCATGCCGTGTAGACGGCCACAATGCAAAAACCCGTGGTGGGTTTTCACACTCAAAGAGTTTTATATTTCTGTCAGGAATTGACTTTTTTTTCGAAACAGCAGACATGAGGAATGAATATTGGTAACATCTTCGCGTCTAGATAAAGTAAATAACGTGTAGGAGCCTTGCAGAAAACCATAGCGATTTTAGCGAACCCAAACCTGGAGCTTTTATCTCTATCATAAATAGTTTTGACTAGCAATAATTCATATAATACTGGGCAACAAAAAGAAACCTCTCCCTTCGATTGTCTTTTTTCCAATCGTATAGCAATTGGATATAACGAAACTTCTTAGTTTTTCATCAACTTTTTGCGATGAAACATGCCCAAACAAAAATTTCCTACTCATCTGCAGACTAACTGGCTCTAACTTCTTATATCAACAAACTTGCTTTTGATTCTGGCTTTGTAGACAGCTGACTTCCCAATTGTCTGCTCCGTCGTCCCCAATGCTTTCAATGTGTTATTAATAATGGTTTGCTGCTGTCGTGCTTATGCCCTTTCTATTTGCATCCTTACAATTGTCGCTCGTCATGATTTTAGAGCGTTTATCTTTGTATAGACGTTGAACCTTTGAGCGGAGGTATGTAGTCATCATCTTTTTGAACATCAGCATTAACACCGTCATCACATTGAAATACAGACTAATTAGTACTGCGTTTCAGAGACAAGATAAGACTTTCATCCCTGCCAAAGCAGTTAAACCAAAAGGCAACTCCAATTACTTCATTTATAGCAAACCTCATTTTTCTTACCACTCTTTGTTTGATCTTCTTGCTGGTTAGCATCGGAACTAAGAAATGATTGAGCTGCATAACTCTTCTTAATTGTCCTGGTTTGAATTAAATCTACTCTTCCTATGCTCATCTGTCGGCCGGATCTTTGATCCAACAGAAACGCTTACTCTAAAATGTTTTGAAACTCGCTTAATGCTATGCACAATGAAACTGAATAACACACATGCGGTACCTTCAGTAGTTTATCCAGTGGACGAACAGACGTTAAATAGTTTATCCAATGGAAGTTCTTCTTCTTTATTTTTTTCTTAGCATTAGAGTATGTTTTCAAGAGCTTTTTAAATTTAGTTTCCATAGATTTTTGACCAATAGTTGGCAGGCTGCTCTTGGTCCTCACTGCCTCCAGAACATCAAGCACATTTTTTTGCAGATATTAAACGGTGGCTCTTTTGTTTAGAAATTGCTTGCTTGTGAACTTAGCTGATTTCTATAGAAGAAATACTGTACAATTATTTCCTTTTCCGTAAGCAATACATAATATCTAATTTCGTGACCAAATTCGCATTCCTTGACAACTGTTTTCATTTCTAGCTTTTGCGCTTTTTGCGATACAAGTTTTTTTTCTATTTTTGAACTCCCTGAAATCTTTCGTTCTCCCCCGGAGTGTGAAGACGAAAAAATTTTGGAAAAAAAATAAAGCAAAGTACTTTGGTGTTGATTTGCATCTTGTAAATTCAATTCCATAAACTAAGAGTTTTTCGCAAAAAGTGAAAACGGGGATACCCTAATTATTCACACCTTAACTTATCCAAAACATAAACAGTTGATGCAGTACGTCGTACAAATTAAAGGAAGAACATTGAAATTGTTGCTACAAAAGGTAGACTGCAAAAAGTCTTCACTGTCATCCAGTTGATAGTCACCCAAAGAGAAAGATAAAAAAAAAAGTAACTAATGTTACGTTTTTTGGGGATAGGTAGGCGATTGTTAAGTATAGTGCAGCTTTATGATAGTAGTTGTTATTGATAAACTATATTGATTTAGAAGATGCATTTTAAGTTGTTTTTTGAATGCACTAAAAAGGAGATTTTTGATTTGGGAAGGAATTGAATTTCAAAATTTTAACGCCTTGATATTTTAAGGTGCTTCGGAGGCTTGTTTTAGGGTAGAAAAGGTTTGAGTTTGATTAGATGGGTTGAAGTGTTATTGTGTTAATATTTTGAGAATTTGTGATTTTTTTATAGTTTTGTCGCCATTTTGTCTACACTGCGTTAGATATGATTTATGTTTAGATTTGTGGGTAACATTTGCGTTTCAAACAGCCTTCATTTTATGTTTTTTTGCAGATGTTGATGAATGCTCGCATATTAATTTGTGTCACGAAAACGCTACTTGCGAAAATACAGTAGGTAGTTATACTTGCAGCTGCCTTCCGGATTGGTCTGGCGATGGGTTTTCGTGCCAAGGTGCGGTTTGTATCAGTGGTATATTTTTGTTTATTGCCAATCATGTGTGGACTTCAAATATAGGATATTGGTAAATACAGTTTTTAATATTCATTTGAATTTGCATACTTTGGATTAGTGTCGTTTAGCTCTCTCTGTTGTTTCAAGCACGCCACAACACAAACCTGAAAAATGTTTTTTTTTTTGTATATGACTTTATGCGCGTAAATTTTGAAAATGCTTTTTTAAGAACGTTGTAGTGCCTTGTTCAATGTGGTAATGTTGTGAGTTTCCTTAAAATTTAGTTTCGATTGTGTGCATAGATGTATTATCTCAGTTTTACTTTTGTTCGTTTTGTTATTTTTCAGCTCCTCTGTGTTCCACAGTCACGTGTGGTGTCAACACTTTTTGTATTGTGGTTAACAACGTACCAGTGTGCGAATGTGATGAGGGGTACATGGGAAACCCGCTGGCTGGTTGCCAAGGTGAGATGTTATTAGGAAAACTTCTCACATATCATATAGTCCATGTTTGAAGCATATTTTTTAACTGTATTTTCAATTACTCATGGCATACCTATGTAAACAATTGATGGTTTCTGATTATGGGAAGTCCGTAGAAAATGGTGAAAATATGCATAACTGAGACCATTAAACAAAAGAAATATAACTTCATAGCAGTGTTGTTGTGCAAAATCGAGGCTCAAGGATCCTATTTCTAACTGATTTACAACTTTTGTCGTAATTGCACTCATCCTTACGAAAATAAAATTCATCCTTATAAATTCTAACGTCACTCGCTGGAGTTTATAAGCTCAATTTTTGAAAACATTATACGCTACGGTTTATGTGGATCTTTTAGTAGCCTGTGATAAGCCTAAAGTAGGTCCAGCAGGTCAGAAAGCTTGCTTTTGCATTAATTCAGATATGAGGTTTATGTTAGTATCTTTTTGATTGAAAATTTAAGAACGATGTTTTAGCTTACTGTTCATCGACAAGCATTAATGTCGACGGTCAAATGCTTACGTTTGGAGAAGCATGGTCGGGTCAACTTACAAATTCGATAGAGGTCTGCCCTGATACAGGTAACGTAAAAACATTAAAGCATCCCATTCCATTTAAATGTGTCGAGTTGAAATATATAACCGAGGAAGTTTCTTAGTATTACTAATTTGACTCGGTATAATGCAATGTGAAGTTCATTAAAGTAATTTTAAAGAAAGCAACAGTGCTTTGCCTTACATTGAAGATTGATCAGCATTTTCAGCAACGTTGCCGGTACCTATGAAAATAAAACGCAAAAAACATTGAAAAAACTGTTTTCTTGTTTTGTGTTTTCTCGAGTACAACATTGTGATTTAACAATCCAGATTAAACCATTTGATGAACAAAGATATTTTGCGAAAAGTTATGACTATGACTCCGATTCATTACGCTTTGTAAACACGTACTTACTGCCTTCTCAATTTTAAACTAAATAAAATACATCATTCTATGCCAGTGGCCAATCATTTTTTTGAAAGAACTTTGTAGCTGCTTTCTATTGCTTACATTGCACTTTTCCTAATTTTCTCAAGTTGCGACTTGCATTGCTTTTATTTACAGAACACTCTCTAGCTTCTATCCTTTGCAATGGATTTGAATTTAGTCTTGAAAGTGTAGTTACAATTGATTGCAACGCATCGCTTCAATCTTTCATGGAAGATATTTCCAATATAACGGTAAGAGTAGTTTTGCAAGTCCCTTCTGATATACTATCAACGTTTTTTTAGAATTTGAGCCAAACTTGGAAAAATAGTTTTCCTAGAAGTAATTCATGTAATTTATTTAGATCAACGCTACTCAGTTTGAGACCTTGACTGCCCAACTTCAACTACTTACGTCATCGAGAGAAAGCGATGATAATCTGGAGAATGCTGAGATGCTTTTATCATTTTTCAAACTAGCATGCGAGCAACTTAATGAGGTGAATGCTATGCTTTGTGATGCTATATGATAAAAAACTCTTTTCTGACATTATGTTCTTCTATTTGCTAACCAAAATCAAATCTTCATTATAAATGCTCGCGGTATTAATAAAACCAAAACCTCCACAGACTCTTTCATTTTGAAAAGAATCGCCAAGAAGTGTCTTATACTCTGACCCATCTCATCTAATTATTTGTCTACTAGTAAATCTGAATTTCAAGTTTACATCTTAGTTCTATGGATCAAGAAATTAATCTCTCAGATAAATTTGGCCTTAAATTTTAAATAAACTATAGATAAACAGATAACATAGATAACTAATTTCAGATTAACTTGGCCTAAACGTGGAGAAGTAGCTATTTAACTTTTAGGTCCTAGAAGTCTCTGGAGTCTTGAGATTCGTGGGAGTTTCGGCAAGGTCTTAAAAGTTTTCTTTAAAAATCGAAGCACAGCATGTCAGTTTCGCAAAAAAAAGTTATTTTTGGCAACACTTTATTTTTAAGCTAGTCGGCTGCTGCTGAACGTAAAAAGGGTCAGCAGAGTACGTTTATCTAAAATTAAAAGAAGTGCTTGGTATTTTTTGGAGTGGTTTAATTCCCCTGTCCACATGTCCCATTTTAGTGGGCTTTAAGCCCACGGTTCTTGGTTCTAGTTTCTGCATCGTAATCAATTTTTTGATGCATAATTGTAGTCATTTTTTTTAACTAAGACATCAAAAAGTTGATTATGATGCAGAAACTAAAATCACGGACTGCAGGCCTAAAGACCAACAAAATTGGACATGTGCATAGAATAAAAGTTTCTATACAAGTCACCAATGATCTCTATCACAAAATTGTTCTTTTTATCAGATCAACCCCACCAAAAAAAAGTTGGAGTCTTCCAGGCTGGCTTCAACTATTTAGATATACAAACTATGCAGTACATATTTACCCTCTCCTTCAGCCTACCGCTATGCCACTTGCAAACCTGAATGCAGCCAGCCACTCAAGTTAATGGGATGCTTAATTGCTCTTCTAAACTTCTGTTGGTGAAATACGTTCAGTTTGGACAACTTTGAGCGCTGCACTTGCAGCTATTAAAAGCACTAGAAAAGTAAAAACGTTTCAGCCTACCCTCTGCCTCAACTCCATGTTTTATTGTGCTACACTAATTGCTATCACCCTAGTCTGACTAGATATTTTAGAAAATCCGAGCAAAAACTTCTACAGAGGCTAAATTAAAAGTAGCTCACCAGTATTTCTGGTTGAGGGCGCCAAAGATATAAGCTAGCACCTAACTTACAGCTAGAGTCTGCTAATGCTTTTGATGAGTCACGAGTGATTGAAGTCTGTACAGCACCGTACTTACGTTGCAGTATAGATCAGTTTTTAGTCAACCGTAATTGGCGTTGAAATAGACTACTTTTTGCTACCTAGAAGAGTTCCTCCTCTACTATTTATAATCCACTCTCAACGCAGTTGCATCATCCGCCTCGAGCTGTTGACATTAGACCAGTGGTTCTCAACCGGAGTCCGCAAAACGCTTTTAGGTAGGTTTACCATACGTCCTCCTTTTTGACCAAAAAAGATTGTCCTCCGAGGACGCCAAAAAATGCCTAAATGTCTTCCTTTCGGCATTATGAACAATGAAAACATGTCATATTATTCCTCCACGAAACATTTTGGGAAGTTTCAGTGCAAACTACGGCCTGCGGACGTGATGACCTTTTTTTTTGGTCTTCACTTGCTTTTGGGCGAAAAAATGGACATCTTCGGACGTGATGACCCTCAAAAAATCTGTCGTCCTTTTGCGTAGTGAAAACATGGTGACCCTATTGTAGGGGTCCGCAAAAACTTCTGAATATTCTCAACATAAATTACGATTTATGGAATTAAACTTTCTTTAGGAAATGTTAAAATTACAATTGTAACTGTAATAAAATTGTGCCACTTGGCCGATCTAATTATCACCTTGGTGACGGACAAACTAATAAAATTGTGTAAAAAAAAGTTTGCCATTCGCACAAGCATGCGTTATTTTCTCAGTTGACACAAGCTACAGTTGTACTGTAGTGAGCAACTCTTAGTAGGGTAAAGGAGATACGATAATTTATTAAAACTTGACCAGAACCGGGGTATAGGTTATGCACCTTATTGATCAGCATGCTTCCCTTTGTATGGGCAAAATGTCAGAATCTGACTTCGGGTTCGATCAGGTTCGAAAATTCGGGTTCGAAAAATTGGAACCTGAGCCCATAGAAAGGAACTGCAGGTTCGACCATTTGTCAGCTAAACACTTCGGGTTCGAAGATTCCGCACCTGAGCCCATACAAACAAGCGTTTTTGCTACGCCATTTTGCCCATACAAAGGGAAAGAATCTGATCAATAGGGTGGGTTATGACTAAATCAAGGAACTACTCGGAAAGTTATTTTAAAATGGGATTTACCTCAATGTTAGATGATGGCAACGAAAAACCACAATGTGTTTTATGTTACGCTGTGCTCAGTAACAAAGCAATGAAGCTATCTAAACTTGAGCATCTCTTGCAGCGAAAACACCCTGAGCATGTGGATAAAGACTTGTCGTTTTTTCAAAAACGTCTTTGAAACGGCAAAAATTGGATGCTTATGGATGTTTTCAACAGCAAAGTACTGCAAGCGTGGAAGTTTCTTCGAAGTGGCACTACAAAGTGTAAAGCAAAACAGCCTCATACCCAGGGGCGTAGCCGGGGGGGGGGGGGGGGTAAAAGGGGCAATAGTCCCCCCGAAATATTTTCAGAGATCACTAGCCTGCAAACGATGATACTAATGCTAAACGTAAATCTACTGACAACGCAAGCAGGGGCGGATTAAGACCACTTTTCGACAAAAAAATACGCGAAAATGAGTATTTTTCTTGCAAAAACTCTAAAAATTCATGGCGGCTGGGAGCTTTGCCCCCAGACCCCCTTAGCCTCCGTCGGCTGGGGGCTTCGCCCTCACACCTCCGGCTGGAGGCTTCGCCATCACACCCCCGGCTGGGGCACCCCCTTTGCCGAATCCTGGATACGCCACTGGAAAAGCCTATGTAGTTTTGCCCCCCCCGAAATTTTGGACTGGCTACGCCACCGCTCATACCATAGGAGAAACGATCGCAATATGTACCCTGTCCACATGTCCAATTAAGGTGGGCCTAATGATCTACATGTCCACAATTAAAGTGGTCCACATGTCCATGTTGCGATCTTACTCAAAGATATCAACGGAAGCATTACGCGTCGTCGTTCCATTCGCCTCGACTCACCTGTGTGAAACCTATTCTTTGCTCTTGTTCATATAAAATCGAAGGCTCGTAACCAATTGAACGTCGGAGACGATATGCGACTAGCGATTCCCAAAACACAACCCCGTATTTCTGGACTTGTTGCTGGTATGCAACCACAGAAATCCCATTAAGTGTATTCGTTTTGAAAAAATATATAAAAATATCTACCAACTGTGGTTTGATGTTATCTTTATTGAGCACTGCTCTCTAGCTGCTTTCCAAAACTATAAAGTACCGTACGGGATACGTTTCGACTATTAAATAAAGTCTCTTCAGTGGTGCTTAAAACTTCAAATCCATGAAGTAAATCCATCAACATACAATGCATTCTACCTAGCACCTTTAAAGGTTGCTTCTATATCAAACTCAAGTTTTTGGCCCCAAACAACGATACCCAATGAAAGAAAATATAACCACTAATCCACAACTAAGTTCCCGGTAGCCTAACTAGCCCACATCATACTAAATTAGTGGGTTGCCATAGGGGCTTATAGTATGATGTGGGCTAGTTAGGCTACCGGGAACTTAGTTGTGGATTAGTGGTTATATTTTCTTTCATTGGGTATCGTTGTTTGGGGCCAAAAACTTGAGTTTGATATAGAAGCAACCTTTAAAGGTGCTAGGTAGAATGCATTGTATGTTGATGGATTTACTTCATGGATTTGAAGTTTTAAGCACCACTGAAGAGACTTTATTTAATAGTATAAAGTACCGGCAATTACTAATTAACCTCAAAAACTTTAAAGCGTTTACGCTAGAAAATCAGTCGCGGAGTCCGCGACTGATTTCGCAGCACCAAAAGAGGTCCGCTAAGACGAAAAGGTTGAGAACCACGTATGCATTAGACAATGACTTTAAAATTGGTATTCACAGCTTCCTTGCGTGACGTTCAGCATTAAACTGACAGTGTGAAGAACAAGCCGACAAGTTCGCTTGTTGTGCCGTTGTGGAAGGCACTTAGCGGGATTCCCCCATCTTGGTGTGGTAGACAGATGGCTGGCAACTCCTAAGCGAGCTCGTATAGCGCATTGATCGCTTTCTCGTGATAGGTGGAAAAATAGTTATGCAACAACTTGCAGTGATTCAATTTAAACTTTACTCACTTTTTAAAAAATGTCTTGAAATAAGAACTTGTTGCTCTGATACTGGCTACTTGTTCCCTCAACATACTGTAGTTCTGCTCTCATTAAAAAAAGTGTAAGGAGAAAAGGTAAAGCTACAGTAAATCTCTAAACTGGACGTTACGACTACAAGTTTCAGCTGTCATTATCAGAAGTGCATGAAAGGCAGTACAACCTGTACAATGCAAAAGTGTATACAACACAGTTTTGTACTGCCTTGCAAACACTGCTGATGATGACAGCTGATTCTATGTTGTCGAAACGTCCAGTTTTGAGATTTACTGTGGCTTTACTTTTGCTCCTTAAGCTGTTTTCGTCCCACATTTATTGTGTTCCAAAAAAAAGTATGTTTTACAAATTCCTAAACACTTCTTGTTATTGTGACGTTTGTTTGTGATTTCATAAGCAAAAAATTATTTTGTCATAAATAGCAGTTCCAAATTGCATAAAACTGCTTTGCTTGACAGATTTTCGCGAACAATCAATTAATCAGTAATTTTTTTGTAAGCTTAATAATTCAAATACTTTAAAACAAAAAATGCAAAACGATAAATATAGAGTAATTGTGTTGATAATGTAGAGTTGGTATAATACAGTATGTTAAGCCAACTTACCGTGAAGCAATTATTCAAAAGTACTTGCAAAAGGCTGAATAAATATTGGATTCGGGTTTAAATGGTTTCAATGGATTTATTCGGGTCTTAGCGTATAACTCAGTGGTTTTCAACCTTTCCGGTAGAGCGAAACCCCAATAAAAGATTGCAGAGACTTGAGGAACCCCTGTGCAATAATTTACCTAATTTAATTGAACCCAGCTCTAAATTGTAGACTTGCGAAACCCCCGGATTGTACAGTTGGAACCCTAGGGCAAATTAGCCCAGAGGGAATTCGGGAGTTTGCCGGTGGACCAGTTCAGTGTTTCACTCCTGGACTGCTTCAAAACTATTTTTATAGACGCTAACAAATGATCAAGAAAATCCACTTTGATACATAATGAATTTGTAATTATTTTTCAGTAACGGTATTTTTTGTATTATCTGTAATTGATTTAATTACAGATAAAACAGCCAAAACAAATTGAAGCATATTCAAATATAGAGAGGTTTCGGTTAAAATACAGTAACCATTGTTAATCTTATTCAAATGGAATTTAATATTCATAATTTAATGATTTAGTTTAATAATAATTCATAATTTAATTTAATAATCATTCTATTTGAATAAGATTGACAATGGTTACTTCACAATATCGTGTGAGACAGGTAAACGTGAAGCGTGGTAAGCGTGGTTCATCTAGGTAGGAAACCTAAACCAAAACTTGGAATCCAGGTTTGAATGGAAATTTTTGAAAGTAAAACTGAAAGCACAGTAGACCTAACTCCCAACAGCACAAATTATACGATATATAGGTTAAGTCTAGTGTTTCTAGTACCCTACCTTCACCCGGCAGTGTTTTAGGTGCCAGGGTTAATGTGGAGATTTATTTGAATAATGTGGAGATTTATTTGAATTTGAATTCGGGTTTAAATGGTTTCAATTTATTTATTCGGGTCTTAGCGTATAACTCAGTGGTTTTCAACCTTTCCGATAGAGCGAAACACTTTGAACCGAAGTGGCAATAGAAGACAGTTTTTGCCACTAAAAACTTTTTTTTTCTTGGATATCGACCACTGAAAACTTTATTTTTTGGAAGTTGCCTTTGCCCACTCTAAAATTTCTGGCCGGCTACGCCACTGTGATTTTAAAACGTGTGTGACAAAAGATAACGCACCATCCACCCTATGTGTTTTTACGACTCTAGTACTCTGCATAGGCTTACTGCCCTTTTAACAATAAGGTCAATCCTGGTGATTAGCCAAAATGTATCCGTGAAAAAGTTTTACTTAATTATATATTTTGAGTACCAACATGTTGTACTCAATATTAAATGATTTTGTCGCCTAAAATATTTTACTGTGATGTTCAAAACTTTTATAGTTTACTTTGCATTCCTATTGAAAAGTGATTTAAGTGGATTCGAAACGTTTAGGCCTGGGGTGACGAACCTATTTGCTGTCGCGGGCCACTTTGTTACTTACCAATAAGCAAGCGGGCCGCATAACTTTTTAGTCATAAACAGTGGCGTAGCGAGAATTTTTAAAAGGGGAAAGCCATAATTTCCATGTCTTTAAAGCGTTTTTTTTTCGGCAGAACAAATTTGGAAATGATTGAGAAACAAGGAAAGCTCTTGGAGGGTCCGGTGGCATGCTCTCTCGGAAATTTTTTGAAAATTTACTTGCTGTAATAGCTATTTGTAGTGGTTTTTGAATAATCCTCAGGCAAATTTTGTTTAAATTTTTTGACCCTGATTCTGAGTGCTTTGCCAAATATGATGCATTTGGCGCGCACATTTTCGATTACGCGTGCTTAAGGCGTAAGGCTTATCGCTCTCGAAGAGGTTCGAAGTTATGGAAAAATTGTATACATCAAAAACTATTTTGAAAATGGCTGGTGGGAGGATGGATACCTCTCATCCTACCCCTTGGATTAGCCATTGGCCATAAGCTACAGAAACCATCAAAAGAGTCTGGCATGTTTCAGTGACTTGGCACCATTAGTTTTGTTCTTTTTTTACTAAAACGCAAAGTCAAAAAGGGGGAAGGATGGCACAATGGCCCCCCCTGAATACGCTCCTGTTCATAAACATATCGGATATCGGTCCAATCTTTTTGAAATACTTTTTTTTCATCTACAATATTTCGTTTTTTCGCTGACGACAAGCGGCTAATTAAATATTGATTAAAAAACAGAATAACAAATACCTTAAGCAAGCAGTAAAATTTGCGTATGATGAATGGTACTGCCAGTTCACCAATTCATTTCCGCAAACTCACATAATTCCTACTACTGTAAGTCAAGCTAAGCTCTCACTCGAATAGTTACTCGTAAACTGCTGCACTATGCTGAAGCTGCAACGGACTCGAGTTATGTTATTATTATTTCATAACAATGGATGAACTACTGAATGCTGAAACAGATGACTTGTATTGAGCGACTATGTATTGAGCGGATAACTACTGTGTGATACGCGCTTGATTAAATCAGGGGCTCAGCTTTTAGTATCGCATCGCAAAGATTAGACGGGAAAAAAAATGTTTAAAAGTGCTTGTCTCGCCAAAATGTTCGCGGGCCGCAGGAAATTCTTTCGCGGGCCGCATGTTCGTCACCTCTGGTTTAGGCCTATATCAAAGCCATGTTTTGAAATCATTCTTCAGTATTCCTTGCTATCGGGATGGTGTACCACTGAATAAGTGAATAGTTTGTAACGGTTCAGCAGCAAGATCTGCAAATTGCGGTCAAAATTGGGCCGGTTTTGTGTCATAGCTTCGGGCCGGTTGAATTTGCTAATCCGCTTAGGGCGAAACCTCGATTGAAAACCGCTGATGTAACTACACTAGTACACTGTATGTCATATCTTAACCAGTTGTGAAGATGATCAGACAAAAAATGAAAGGACAGTCTATGAAATGAATGGACTGAGGCGTGGTGATCTTTCAGTCTCAATAAGGGGGTTAGTTTATAGGTCAATATGCCACTTTTTCAGCCTTATTTCTAGTAGGATGTTTAATCACCAAGTTGATGGTAAGAAGAAGTCAGGGAACGGTCAGGATTGGTAGGCTTTTGTTCAACTAAGGCTGTTCCGCACCGATCCAGTAATCATTGTACGTCACTTTACATCCTTACCAGTGCGTTGTTTTGTTACTGCGCCTACATTCCATTTTGAAATTTGGATTGTTCCAAGGTTAATTACGGTCGTATTTATTGTAATGCAAAGTACAAGTGTAATAGTCATCCAATTTTACAAAATTGTCGCTTAACCAGTAGTTTGTCGCAGTGGTTTAAGACGTCGATCTCGGCTCGGTCAAATCTAACACTGTCGCCAACGGCTCGCCACCGCTGCGACATTTCTGTGTTGCCCAAGCGCGAAGCCACGCAGATGACCCCCCTCGTTACACACTTCGGTGTAATAACGCGAGTATAATGAAGATTTGATTTTATATCGTTTCTTCTCTAAACGTTTATCATCTACAGATCAGTCCCGCAGCATTAATAAATTCCTTGTCCGTGTTGGGACAAATTGGCCGCTCAACTAGTCCAGGCTCGGAACAGAGTTTAGGAATACCCGCTGTACAAACTGCGGAAGGTTTAGTTGACAAAGTATCCTTGGAAGATGAAGAAATTCTCGATATTTTGACTGACAGCATTCTTGGAACGGTGAGATAGCTTGCAAAATATTTGTTACTTGTTAAAATTAGTTTTTAAAATGATTAAGTCTAGTCTCATCTGAACATAAGAGATATCTTTTAGAGTCGTATCAGTTTTGTACAGTCTTACTTACAAAGCTGATGATGACAGCTGAATCTATGTTGTCGAAACATCCTGTGTTAAGAATTATTACTGTGGCTATAATTTTTTTCCTTAAGGTATTTTCGTCGTTAAATAAAGATCAAAAAGCGCTAGTATTGACGTGTGACACATTTGTCCCCCCTCCAAAAAAAAAAACAGCTCACAAATTACTGCCGTGTTTCATTATGCAACACCAGTTGATAGAAGCCCTATAGAAGCCGCCATAGAATCTATTGGCCGGTTTACGTTAAAGATATTGGTTGATTTCGCCTTGGAGTTTCACCAAAGCATCTAGCTTTCATCGCGATGGATCAAAATGCTTGGGAACTCCAACTTGAGCTGCTGCCCAGGGCAATTCCCCAGGATAAACGGGTCTCGAAAAATCTTTGCGAAATAGGCGCAAATACAAAATGAAATTGGTGAAAATCTTAGCGATATAAGCAAAAATTGCAAAAACGCATTTTCGTAATTTTTGCCCATTTCGTTATGATGTTTCCACCTATCTTATAAAATATCTTGGCCTTGCATTTTTAAAGAACCTTTGTAACCAGCTTTATTCTCTCATTCACTCTCATTTAAAACAGCTCAGAATTCAGATGGCTGACTGGTAGGAACGTTTTTCTCTGTAGCTGCAGACGCGGATTTGATTCCGAGTCGGATGAAACCATTGACTGTAAAATTGGTATTCGCAACTTCCCTGCTTGACGCTGAGCATTAAAGACAGTGTGAAGAACAAGCAGGCAAGTTTACTACTTGTACCGCTGGGAAAGGCACTTAGGAGGATTCCCCTATTTTGGTGTGGTAGACAAACCACCGGCTACTCCTAAGCAAGCCCGTTGTAGCACTTTGATCGCTTTCTAGTGAAAGGAGGATAAATATGCATTTCAATACAATGCAATCCAGGTTGTTAACATTGAATCTACTGAGCGGAAGCGTAGACGAGTACCACGACAAGCTGATGCTTCCGGAAATTTTCCCGGTGATCTGATCACTCGCGTCCCCGGAAATAACGTCACAGAGCGCGTGCTATCTTACGTTATTCCATCAGAAGCATTCACCGAAGCAGAACGTGCAGACCCTGCTTACAGACGACGATATTCTGTGTTGTATTTTCAAGAACATTTCTTTGAATCAACTCTGAACACAAGCCAGGTTTGACGAAAAATTTCTGTGTTTTTGTTGAAACTTGTTTGCTATTGATTACCAGTTTAATGTTGTTTGCATTTTTTAACGTCAGCAGCAAACCTTTTTCCAGAGGACGCAATTCACCAAGGCAGGCCCCTGGCTTTATCCCCAACCTCTTAAGCCGGCCCTGCCCCTTACTAGACCTATTCTTTTACGTTGCAAATTTAACGAGTTGCATGCATTACTTACAAAACCCTAGCTGCTGCAGACATTTGATGAGACAAGCAGTGAAAGCAATGGCCTTTAATATTAACAACCTTTTCGGAACAAATACCTCGATTGATTCATAACAATAACTTACGATTTTATTGTAGCTGTTTCACTGCTTTAGGTAAAGAAACGATGGAAATAAACCGAATCTTTATTTTACATTCTAACTGCCAGGAGGGTAACCCGGTATAAGTTTGTTCATTAAAAGTTGAAAAGACAATAAAAAATCAAATCAAATCGTCATTAGACTCGCGGTGTTGCGTCGCAGCGTGATAACGATTGCCGGGGTTAATCTTCTCGGCTTCGCGCCTGGGCAGCACAGTTTTGAAAAAATATCGCTGCAGTGACGAGCCGTTGGCGACACTGTGTCAATTTGACCGACCCGGGCATCGAATCCCTGGCCTCTCGCACCATTAGCGGTTACATCATGCTTCTAAGATCTTATTAAACTAGCCATCACTGTTTTAGAAGGCCACCAGAATGAATAGCTGATGCGTGTTGCAAGTGATTGGTGGCTTTTTTTGCGAATAAAAATCAAAAACTGTGTAATTTGTTTAACTAATTGTAGCGTATTTTCAGCCCATCTCAATTAGATTGGGTTCGAACGTAAACATAACTTCACTTGAAACTCCAGTGACAATTCAATATTCTAATCAACCGTACCGTTATGAAAAAACTCCAGATCAATCCAATCCTCTCAAAGTAGGTGTTATGTATCACGTGCTTAGGGTGACGGTTAAAACGAAGATTTGCTTCCAGCTATCGCTGGAAACATTGTTTCAAGAACGTAATCGATAATGGAGTTTTCGTGTAGTTTTCGTGTAGTACTAGGTCATAACACGGTGTCTTGTGCCATGAGGCTGTAATTAGGTGATTGTACAGTTTATCTCTCCGTGTTAAAAATTGTGGCCGTGTCTACATTAAAAAGATTTGATATCGGTCGGAAAACTCAGTTTAATCACTTTGAAAATAATTTTAGGCTTTTCTCTCCAAGGTTTGACTCGTTTTAAGCCTTTCAATGTTCTAAAACTCTTTCAAAAATTTTGAATTTAATAACAAGACGATTTACTTTGTGTGCGTTTTTGATTTATATTGCAGGCGACTCGAACTGAGCTTGGTTGTAAATTCTGGGACTTTTCTCTTAACGATTGGTCGTCTGATGGTTGTTGCTTGAACCAATCACAATTTCCACCAGTTTGCCAGTGCAACCATTTGACCAACTTCGCTTTGCTGGTGGTTAGTTTTTAGTATTCATGTGAATAGTGCTTGCGATTGTGAATGGAATCAAACCAATGACTTTATAATTGGTATTCACAGCTTACCTGTTTGACGCTCACTATTAAAAGGACAGCATGAAGAATAAACCGGTAAGTTTACTTGTTGTGCTGTTCGGAAAAAAACAGTGAACCAGATTCCTCCATCTTGGACTAACAAGTGCCGGCAACTTCTAAGCCAGCTGGTTGTTACGCTTTGATAGCTTTCTCGTGATAGGAGAATAAATATGCAACTAAACACAAACACAAATCAGTTCATTATAACTTTGATGTTATTTTTGTTTGCAGGCAAGAGAATCCGTTCCCAATGATGTTGCACTTGCGGTGGTCAGTGATCTAGGTTGCATTTTGTCTATTATCGGACTTGCAATCACGTTTTTAATTCATATTTTGAGCAAGTACGTAGTGCTTTTCAATGACAAACATGGCTGTAAATGCAGTCTCAAAAACGTTCAACCTAGATCCTTGCTCAACTTTAGCCTTAAACCGATTACGGTTTCAAAAGTTTGCCGAAATACAAATCGTCATTTCAAGCTTAAACCCCGCATCTAAATCAGGATCCTCAAACTTTATGCAAGCAGAACCGTTTTCCCTCGGCCAAATCTTGCGCATATTCGCATTAACGTTTCCAGTTACTTGACATTTGGCCCCCATTTCGGAAATTTGACCGATGGTTACGGTCGAAAACTTGATGAAGTTTAAATGGCTAATCTTCTATAGTGATATTTTGGTGCCAAAACGTAAGATTTTTTCATTACCTGCTTGATATACCCAAGTGAAATAACCCAAGTTTTCCTGTGTTTACGCAGGCTAGTAAATTTTGTTTCATTTCCTATCATAAACTTGTTTTGAAGGCCGAGTGGTAAGAGCGTCCGCCTCGGGAGCTGTAGACTTGGGTTTGATTCCAAGTCGGATCAAACCAATGACTTTAAAATTGGTATTCACAGCTTCCCTGCTTGACGCTCAGCATTAAAGGGACAGTGTGGAGATCAAGCTGGCAAGTTTACTTGTTGTGCCGTTGTTAATGCACGTAACGGAATTCCCCCATGAGGTACATCCGGCCACCCTTGAACACGAGGAAAACCCGGATTAAAATTGGATGATGATGATGGTGGGGTAGACAGATGGCTGGCAACTCCTAAGCAAACTTGTATAGCGCATTGATGGCTTACACGTGATAGAAGGATAAAATAAGTAACTGTATGGATTATCCTTTTTAATATTACACCAGCCATTTGGCGTAGCAGTTGAAAACGTCGCTATCGACTCGGCAATTCCTCAGTTCTATTTCCTTGCCGGTCAAATCGGACACTGTCGCCAACAGCTCGGTAGCGCTGCGACGTTTTTGTGTTGCCCAGGCGCTAAGTCGCGAAGATAGACCCCGTCACTCGTTACACGCTTCAGCGTAATACCACTAGTATAGGGATAGTAGAAGGAGGATTTCATTTTTTGATTTGTTTTTCTTTGTGATCAATTAAGTGAATCACGCATACCTTTATAACCGTTTTAAACAGGGAACGAAAAAAGACAAGACCGACCAAGATCTTCCTCAATATTTGTGGAAACTTGATCATTGGTTATATTATCTTTGTTGCTAGTGTGGAAGATATTAGTAGTGGTATGAGATGCACTTTGGTTGCTGCATTGCTGCAACTTTTTTTTCTCGCCACGTGGTGCTGGATGTCAGTGTACAGCTGCGATCTTTATCTAAGCTTGGTAAAGGTATGAAGAAGAATTACTATGCTTAATTTTTGCGGAAATACAAGTTCTAAAGCATTTGTTATCGCATAGCTGTTTATTGCATAGGTTAAGGTTATACCAAAACTTGTAGTTAAAATTGTAGTGCCTTGATTTTAGTTTTGTACTGCCTTCGGTTTTGTAGTTTTTTCAGTTTTGTACTGCCTTGCTTGCATTATGGATGATGACAGCCGAATCTATCTTGTCTAAACGTCAGTTTTAAGTTTTAAGAGTTACTCCGGTTTTCAGAGTTTTAAGAGTTACTCCGGCTTTACTCGTTTTCCATGACTGTTTAGTACTGTATCTCCATTATTTTAAATGTGCCATTTGCTAACTTTAAGTGATGGATTCCGTATTTTTTTTACTGTATTGTCTGTACTGCAGGTATTCCGAAGTCCTGACAATAGGGGTTTCTTGGTAAGGTCTTGTATTTTTGCATACGGTGTTCCTGTCTTGATAGTGGTGCTCAATGTTGCTTCAACTGTTGGTTATCTCGATACATTCAATGCTGCTGTGACTTGTGACGGAGGTATTTCTTGTAATTGTTTTAGTGAATTGTATTGTAATAAGCAGCACGTCAAACTAGAACTGCAAGTTCAGCTTCACGTAGTACACGATAAATGGTTACCGGTAATCACCTTTTTCATCCTTCCGGACCATCAGGTACACAATGTCATAACATTTATAGCCTCCCAAGTCTGTCTAAAAACATTACAAAAAGCAGCATTTATTGTTTTTGTGAATTGTAATGTATGTCATTGTGAATGTATGTCATTGTGATGTATGTATCATTGTCATTGTGATGTTATCATTGTCATCATGTATCATTGTCATCATGATGTTATCATTGTCATTGTGATGTTGTCATTGTAATGTATGTCATTGTGAACAATCATACAGCAGGTCGACCAGGGCCTACTTATTTTTCGCTTTTGTCACAGCGCGTTTTCTTGAAAAGTCGACCCATTTGAAACGTTGCAGTAAATTATGATTTGGCGTATAGTGGTTAGAGACATCGTTATCGTTGCGGGAAATCATGGGTTCGTTTCTTGGGTCGGTTGAAATAACACAATATCGCCAGCAACTCGCCACCGTTGCGCTGTTAACTCGGAGCTGTGTTGCATTGGCGCAAGGCCGCGGAGATGGGCTCGCCACTCGTTACACGCTTCGGCGTATGAAGGAGTGGTTTGGATTGTTTTTTGATCCGCAAATACTAGCTGAACGAAATACGGTCAGCCAAGGACTTTTTTCACTTCTAGAATTGCAACAGCCTTAGCGATGGTAAATACTGGCTTGTTTGTTGCAGAAATTCTTTTGCCTCAGTCTCTGTACCGAGCTGAAAACATGTGCTGGATTCATGGATATTCATTATACATCGGCTTCCTTTTACCAGTTGGAATCATGCTGCTCTTCAATATTGTTATCTTTTGCATCGTTTTGCATAAAGTTGTGTGGAAAAAATCGGAGGCAAGTTGACTTTGGATTGATGCTTCACAATATAAGGATGTTATTACTAGTGTTAGGAGCTTGGCTTTTTGTTAAACCTTTATAATTTTTTGCACCTGTACATGTCTTTTTTTTTCCATGAGGTCAAATTCATTGCTATAGGCGCGGAAGATTTTGAATTCGACTCCCAGGCCGGTCAAATCGAAAACTGCTGCCACAGGCTCGCCACCGCTGCGACGTTTCTGTGTTGCTCATGCGCTAAGTTGCGGAGATGGTCCCGTTACTCGTTGCTTGCTTTGGCGCAGCACGCGCAAGTATAATGAAAATGTGATTTTTTTTTGAAGAAATATAATACATTAAGATTTTCATAAAAACTGTAATATTTAGATTGCTTCCAGTGCAAAAGAGATTTCAGCCACGCGAAGTATGCAGATATCATTGACGTTGTTTAGCACGATGGGAATCGCTTGGGTGTTTGGTTATGTCATGCTCATATCAACGGATCCAACCTACTCCATTGTAATGAGTTGGTTCTTCGCATTGTTTACGACCACTCAGGTTAGTGACGGAAATGTTGTTTAACGAATGTAGTCATCGTAATCTAAATTTTTGAGTGTTGCAACTTTGCCCACTCTTGTTTTTTAGCTCTTCTTCTACCACCTGCATGCCATAACGTTAATCGTTTTGTTGCCTCTTTTCTTGTACCGTTGTTATGATCTCTTCATCTTATCGTATTCTTTATTGTGTTTCCGGTGCAGAAATAAAAAACACTACTGCTACTAGAGTTGTCACATTACCCTTATAGTTTGATTTCAATGTAATTTGTGCTGATGGTGCTAACTCTTGGACATCTGCATAAACAATGCTTGGTTCTTTATTTGTTTCCCTTTTTTCGAAAAAAAAAAAAGAATTCAAGCTGCTGGTCTACAGATGTTCAAAGTAGTTTGTAGCTTAAAAAAGTATAACCTCTCTATGTGAGTTTCTGTGGATCCAAATATCGGGGCGTTTAACCTCTTGTACCAAAACTATTTAGGGCTGTGCAGTAATTAATCTTATGGTCAAAAATTACAACCAA
The DNA here is from genome assembly GCA_964006365.1 of Trididemnum miniatum. Taxonomy (NCBI): domain Eukaryota; kingdom Metazoa; phylum Chordata; class Ascidiacea; order Aplousobranchia; family Didemnidae; genus Trididemnum; species Trididemnum miniatum. The sequence goes on along the minus strand of OZ023242.1, from coordinate 24,460,424 downwards.
AACCTTGGGTGTGACTGAACTAACTCTGGCACTGTAAGATCTAATAGACTTCGGTTTTGAAGTTTTGGTCGTGAATCTCTAAACATCGCATCGCTACTTTTGCTACCAGAAAGATCACAACTGCGCTGATATGGACATGTGGCACGAATGTACAAGGAAAGAGCTGGAAAAAAACTATTGTGTTTAACACCGGTTGGTCAAAGGCGTTAGGGCCGTCCCAGAACTCAATGGCGATATCACTTTGAAAATCTGAGTTGGTCTCGCCTTGGCATCCCACAAGAGCACCTACCCTTTGTCGCAGGGGATTAGGATGTTAGGAGACTCCAACTCGAGCAGCTGCTTCCGCGATCCCCCAAGGATAAGCGGGTATAAAAAAGTTGGCTGTACCCTTCTATCACAAAAAAGCGACGGAGATGGTATACGAACTCGCTTAGAATTCCTCACATACTCACATACACTCATTTACAATGTTTTACGCAGGGAATTGCGATCTTTGTCATAACTTGCATTCGCAAAACAAACTTACGTGAGGAATGGAGAGAAATCTTTAGCGGGTTGAGGAGCAGCGTGCGAAGTCTGAGGAGAGCAAGTGCGGGTGGTTCATATGATGTCTCCACTCTGCAAACAACTTCATTAGAAATGCGCACCACTGCGCGCGACTCTGGTTCATATCTGCAGTAGAGCTTGGCAAAATATGAAGCTGTTTCTTCAAAACTCAAGCTGCACTGCTTGTACAGTGTCATGAAAGTTCATTGTGTGTATTGTTGTATTCAAGATCTTTGTATTTATTGTTGTGTTTTACTTTGGATGTAATCAAATGATCATGCGCTGTGTGCCCAACAGCTCGCCACAGCTACGACGTTTCTTCGAAACTGAGTTACCCAGGCGCTAAGCCGCGGAGATGGGCCCTGCTACTCGTTACACGCTTTGGCGTAATACCGCGAGTATGGTGAAGATCTGATTATTTTCAATTTATCATTCTATTCGTGAACATTTGACGTACGCGTGTATGAATGTGTGCAATTTACTTCGTAAATACATACAACTTCTGTAATTAGTGCAATTCTATCCTTGTCACTTCACGAGAAAATTAGCCCAAAACTTCCATTGAGATGATTTTGTTGGGAACCTTTCGCAGAATCTGCTTGAAGAATGTAATGGCCAACCCTTTTGATAAGTTGGTGCATCTGTCAAAACTTTTTTTGGAAAAATTGAATCGAAAACCAATTGACAAAGAATTGCAATAATAAAATAACACTGCAAATATTTCATAACCCTTGTTAGTCATTTTTTTATGTCAGTGCTCAGCAATCGAATTTAGCTCGATACTTCACTGCTAAACGGTTCGTACGATTAGGCTAGATCGTAGCAATTCAGTTATACAAATGAACCATTGCTTGTGATGCTTTTTTATGAAAGTAGTATATAGAGCTTTAGGACGTGTTTGTACTTGAATAAGGTTGAAAAGTGCAAGCATGAGGACATACTGACCTGGTTGGAATGGCGATGAATAAAACTAAGGGCATGATATGACATTTTGCAATTTTTTGGAGGGAGGAGACAAAATGTGATATTGAGGCGATATATGGCAATATTTTGGAATTTGAGTCGTCTTAGCATGACTTTATAAACTCGCAATATTCTGCTATGAATCATTAACCTGTTAATGAAAGTATGAGATCGACAATTGGAGATCAGTTGTGAAGTCTTTCAGATTACAAACACTATGAATGTTGTATACTTACTAGCTCTACTTGGAAGTTGTTGCCTTGCTTATGGAGCAGTGCTGCCATCAGGTAAAACTTATAGCTTAAATTATACAGTGATTAGCCTCTGTTAATAGAGCTTGAATTACAAGGTAAGTGATAAACCGACCAGGTAGCGCTGTTAAAGCGGGTTGTTCGTGGTTCAATTTCCGGGCGATCAAATCGGGAACAGTGACGCCACCGCTCTGACGTATCTTTGGAGCTGTTCTGCCCATGCGCTACAGCGCGGAGATGGACCCTGCCGTTCGTAACTCGCTTCGTCGTTACACCGCGAGAACAATGGAGATTTGATTATTTTTTGAGTAATCAGCAACCCGTCTTTTTATTACAACGTAGCGCCTGAACATACAACATTTATTCTCGAACCAAGCTCAACTTGAGCTGTCGTACCTTAAGAAGATTTTCTTTTCAAAGATTGTTATTGAAATCATACAATCAGTTACTTAGTCTGTTTCAGGCTTGGCTGGAACTCGAAATTCTGCTTTGTCCAAGCAAGGTCATCGTGTTGCTAGACAAACTGATCCATCAGCAATGATGCAGATGTGGATGCAAATGTTGTTGATGGGAGGAGATGGTTTTGAAATGGATTTTGACATGGATGACACGATGGAAGACATCATGGGAGAAGATGGGATGATGTTGTTACCCGGAATGAATCCCTTTTTACCTGGTGGGATCATGCCCAATGGTCAAGGGCTCATGCCTGGAATGGCAAACCCCTTTCTTCCTACAAGCCTTTTTCCATTTCCAAATTTCCCAAATGTTCCCAGAGGTAAAATTGTGTTGAATGCATGGTCAAATTTTTAATTTAGTATTTAGTTGCATATTTAATCCTATCACGAGAAATCGGTCAAATCGCTATGACGAGCTCGCTCAGGAGTTGCCGGCCACCTACCAACCACTAAAAGATAGGGGAATTCCGCTAAGCGCCTTATCTGACGGCACAGCAAGTAACAATCGCTTTGGTGCTATGCAATTCTGTTTTACACATTATGGTTCACCTCCAGATATCAACGAATGTCCTTTAACAAATTTACAAACGTGTCCACCAAACTCAAAATGCAAGAACACACCGACAGGATGCGAGTGTCTGGATGGGTTCATGAAAAACAGATCGAAATGCAAAGGTGAGCTTAACGTACTTTGTGCTTAGTCATTGCAGTAACTGGGTAATTATGCAGCAAATAGTGGCCATGATTGTTAAATTAGTTATTTAGTTCGTCTTAAACAGGAATTTGATCGGAGGTACATGAAATATATCGTGTTTCTAAAAATGGAAGAAGCACTTGATTTGATTGCTAATCCGGTTAAAATGACAATGTGTTGCTGCGCTCATTGCTGTGTAGAGCGTGATGCTTACTGTTTAAATGAAGCTAAATTTTTGGGTGTGGACTGTGGAGTTGTGGGTGTGCGTCTAAAATTTATTAAATACTGCTACTGGTAAGACGTGAAAAAAATCAGATCTTCATTATAATCGCGGTATTACGCCGAAGCGTGTAACAAGTGGCGGAATCCATCTCAGCCGCTTAGCGCCTGGACATTGGACAACACAGAAATGTTACGGTGGAGGCGAACCTTTGGCGACATTTTCCAGTTTGACCGGCTCGGGAATCGAACCTCAGACCTACCGCTTCGATAGCAATGTCGTTAATCACCACGTCCCCCAGCCACCACCACCAGCCGATCAACAAGAAGAAATTTTGAAAGAAATGTTTTTTGATTTTTAGACAAAAATGAATGACTTGAAAAGAACAAGTGTTAGTCATGTCAATGCTATTTGTGAAAACACAGTGAGGAGAGTCACTTGCAGATGCGCTGATGAGTTCTCTGGAGAGGGAAAGAAGATGAGCACGGGTTAAATTAATCGAAGTCAAGTCAACTTCGTTTTACCAGAAAGCTATAATACTGTAAAGAGCCCAGGACGGAAACGGCGAAATCAGCAGCACCTAAGGCAGCATCTTACTTTATCATACTGGTACAATGCACATGAAATTGAACACAACATTGAGAACACATTTCAATAACCATCGAGTTTGAGTTTTAATTTGCTTAGGAATCACTTAGGCATTACTTGTTGTTCACATAACTGTTTATCCGTTTGTTTTCTTTCTCTGCGTATTCCATTCCATTACACCAGTTTATGTGTACTTCACGTTTGTTTAGTGCCGGACATTGTCTTGATTTTCTTCCTCCTCTATTTTAGTAGCAAGATTACCATTGCAATCGCTGCACAACGTTGTTGCCCAGTCGATTAATTAAACGGAATCGGAAGATTCTCATTACACTTAGCGGCTTTTCTTTCCAAACAAGAATTAAAAACTGGCTTACATATTCAATCGAAAGGCGACGTTTTTCCCTGGCGACTATGTGCTGTAAACAGAGCTTTGGCGAGTCCAGGGGCTGATTTCCCGGGCACCCCTAGCTTTTTTACGGACCTGATTTTGACGTTAGCAGTCCCTAACTGTGGGACTACTATTACGAGAAACTCCGCAGTATTCCTCCACACTTCTTTTAATCCGGCTGTGAGACTTCACTATTACTTGATGGCTATTGTGTTGACAGAAAGTTGGAAACTGCTGTATGAATCTTACTCAATGATTCATCTTGAACAAAATCTTAGTGAATATCGCACGGTTTTAATGCGAAAAAGTGATTATTGCTGTCTTTATTCAGACGTCGACGAATGCCTCGCTGGGACCCACTCATGTTCAGACAACTTTCAATGTATTAATGTGATGGGAGACTATGTGTGTTTATGCAAGGATGGATACGTTGTATCCAACAGTGAAACTGATGTGAAGGTGGGTTTAATCTATCAGTTGTATGTGAAAAGTAACTGATAAGTTACAGTATAAAGAATCAGATTTCCACAAGAGTGTAATTAATCTAATTATAAACATCACAACCACAAACCAGCTATATATACTTGAGCGAACCTATCGGCTGACTTCTGGTGCCATCGTCGACGATATGAACCTACGTTGAGTTTGGTTTTATGCCACGGTGCGAAAGAAGAAAAGTACGGTTTGCCAAAGATTATGTGATATTTCATCATTTGCATGTATTGTTAGCAGATGACCATGAAATCGAACTGATATTTTTTTCCAGATGTGAATGAGTGTGCGACAAACTCAGACAACTGCAGCCCCTACGCAATTTGCCTCAACAACATCGGCAGTTTCACCTGCACTTGCGCCGAAAACTTTGTTGGTAATGGAATCACCTGTTCTCGTAAGTTGCAAGCTGTTGTAACGAAACAATGTTAGTATAAAAATGTGCAAGTATTGAAATTTCCTGCGTAAGGGACAGTGTAGAGAATAAGCCGGCAAGTTTACTTGTTGGGCCGTTGGGAAAGGCACTCAGCTGGATTCCCTCATCTCAAAGTGGAAGACAGATAGCTGGCAACTCCTAAGCACGCTCATTATGACGCTTTGATCACTTTCTCGTGATAGGAGGATAAATATGCAATAAGGTTTAAAGTGCAAAAGTAATACTATCTTACGAAGAAGTTGAATGAGCTTGTTACTACTTTTATAAGAAAGCTTATGATTTTATTGCACCTCAAAATTGTAAAATGTTGCCAATGTTTTACTCAACAATTTTTTTTTCAGCTGTTTCAACTGTTGCCCCACAATGAAATGATGAAAATGGACAACAACTATGCAATTGTGATGTGACCTGTTGATTTTTGTAAATAGTTTGTTGTGCGTTGGAAAATAATTTGCGAAACCGTGCAACACTGGTTGATTGTTAATGTAGTTGTTTTTTAAAGAGATTTTTTCAGATTTTGATTGGTTCTTTAAAGCAAAATGCTTCAAAATCTGTCGATTCAACTTTTAAAAATAATCAGTTTGGTGAGATATTATCTTCAGTTACTAATATGCGTTTCATTGAATTCTCAGTACCCCATTTCAAGGGTTGTATTGTTACCAACTTTGGATCACTTTCTATGCAATTGTATTCGATTTGTTTATGAATTTTGCCTCTAAGCTTTTTAATGTTGGAATAACCTTCATTTTAATTGAAGATGTGAATGATTAAAACTGTAATAAAAATGTTGAGTGCTGTTTTTTACGTTTGAATGGTTTTAATAAATATTACACAATTAAGTTGCTTTGGGGCTATTTCCTACATATTTTGATTTAATATTTTAGGTTTGTACATTAATTTCGTTGATACATTGCATTTGCAAGGATGGCTTCACTCAGTATGTTTCAAGCGGCCTTGAATCTTGGTCCGAACTCTAAAAGCGGCTATGAGTAATTTGCGATTAAACTTATCACTTACGCCATCTCGTGGTGGTTGGACACAAGTCTAAACTTTTCTGTATGTCAACCTACTGAACGCTTTGGATAACTGCAAGAATGCTTTCGAAAGTTGGAGAAAAGAAAGAACACAGTCGAAATTAACCGAAACTTAAGCTGGTGCAAGTTGGTTATTAAGACCTGAGTTGTTTCGTTTAATGTTTTATTAGGCTGTCATCAAAGATCAGTCAATGACAGAAGGCCAGACTGGAATACAGAAGGCCAGACTGGAATACCGGTAGCTTAGTTTTGTTCGGAAAAAAACAAGCGAAAAAAAAAACGTTTTTTTTTACATCTCTAATTACAACTTAACGCAAATATTAATGCAATTAACTTATCATTATTCTTTTTATTAAAAGCATTGCAATACATTGTGTTTTTTTTGGTAAAAATATTTCCTGGTCTGCGTGGTTGATTTGAGTCGGTTTCCAACCTGACGACAAGATGTGTTTATTTAATGGCAATCTGCCCCAACGCTTGACATGGTGGTGCTACAACGAGGGTCGCTGCTATTGCTGACAAATTTCAAGTGTTCAATATTTATCATTATTCCAAAATAACAACAACAAACATCGTTTAGAATACAATGAGCAAAGGACGAAAATAACTTGAAGAGGAAAAGCAAAGCCACAGTTAATCTCAAAACTAAACGTTTCGACAGCATAGATTCAGCTGTCATCATCAGCAGTGTAAACGAGGCAGTATAAAATTGTAAGAACTAGAATTTACAATTCCAGCTACAAGTGACAGCATAACCTAGGCAACAGGTCAAAATGCTGTAAGGAATGTAATTATAACGTTATAAACTAAAAGTCAATAAAAGACTATCTATACCGGAGTTAAATTACCAAATAAATAAATAAATAAATACTGGGGAGCGGGAGTCAACGTTAAGCAATGGCTCGTGTTTTTGAAATGATTCAAATATATCCAAGAATGATTCAAGAATTAATGTGCGGGCAGAATCACCAGCGCTGCCGAGAATGTCCGGTTTAGCAAAGTCCACTTTGAGGTCAGAATTATCCGTTTAGTTTCGGCACACCTCGGACATATCCCAATGAGAATGCTCCTTAAGTGTGCTTATAAGATTTCGTCTAGTCTGCCTGTATAGCTACAACCACAAGAACACGTTAACCTATATACAACCCCATATTTCATCAAGGTCTTTCGCCTATTTTTTAGACGAAAGTTGTGTCTGATGTTCCAGGTGATGTCGATATAATTCGTAAAAAGACTCGGTTCTATGTGTGCTTTTCCACCAAGGCGGACAGCTCTTTCTTAAGTTGGATTGACATGTCACCTGAAAAGAACAACCGAGTAACAACTGTTCAGCAATTTTTACTTTCTTCATGGTGACTGAACACCATGTCATATTTACGATTAAAAAATATAAACCATTGCAAAATACAGGGATGGGCAACATGCGACCGGCGGGCTGGATCCGGCCTGCGGCACTTAAAGAAGCATAAACTCCTAATTTACCCGAGGACCTTCTTTTCGCTTTTCACTGACACTTTCAGCCTAAAACAGGACATTTGAAGACGTGGAGACTTCATTTTTTGCTCTTTACTAATGTTTTCAGCGAAAAATAGAAAAACCAAGGTATCAGAAGACGCGAAGACCTTTTTTTTGCGCTTCCAATCGGTGCGGCTCTAATTTTGGCAGTTGTTTAAGAGATTGAAAACAATTCATCTGACAATCCGGCCAGCCAAGGATTTCATTTTTCCACATATGGCCGGGCCGACTAAAGAAGCTGCCCAATGCTTACCCCTGGCTTAATGTAAGCCATTGCTTAACGATGACTCCAAATCCGCTCCTTTTATTTATTTCTTTGTTATTTTTAACTCCTTTGATCTTTTTATAGCCCTTAGTTTAGGACGTACATTAAGCCAGGGGTAAGTTTAGGATGTGTTCCGGATGGCAGATGCTTTCCCGTAGCCCGGAGCGTTACTCTGTCTAGGCTATTTAATCTGGCTGACAGAAACCAAATCTGCCTTCACGGCGGGACACCTAACGTTGTTCAAGCTGGGCAGTGGCAAACGTCGTTTTCAAGACGGGGCGATTCGCATCTTTGGCGCACCGTCAACAAGTTCCAAAGGCCTAGCATTCTCCAACTGAACATCGAAGGCCTCACTGCAAGCAAGATGAGCGTGTTGCATCATCTTGCGTTACAGTGTGAGGCACTCGTCATCCTCTTACAGGAAACCCATTGCACCTCGGTAGAAAGGCTAGATTTTCCGAGCTACCATCTAGCTGGGTTTTTCTTGAGCAGGAAACATGGTCTTGTTACGTTTGTCCATGAGCGTCTGAAGTGGATCCTAGGCGACCAGTCCCCACCAACATCGGGGATCGAGTGGGTGTGCGTGGATGTTGACAACTATAAAATAGTCAACGTCTACAAACCCCCTCCTACACGGATGCAAGCATCTGATCTTCCAGCATTCCCCCATCCCTGCCTCTATGCTGGCGACTTCAACTGCCACCATGTTGACTGGGGCTATGATAATAGCAATCCAGATGGTGAATGCCTGGCTGGCTGGGCCAGTGCCAACAACTTCACCTTGCTATATAGCCCCAAGGAGGCCGCCAGTTTCCACTCTGGCCGCTGGAAAACAGACACCAACCCAGATCTTGCATTTGCCAGTATCGATTTGGACAGTCGATTACCTGACAGACGTATCTTAGGAAAGTTCCCAAGGTCACAACACCGACCCTCGCTTATAAGTCCACCCAAACTTGCTCATCCAAAACCGAGCAAGCCTGTAAAGCGATGGAACTTCCGCAAGGCCAACTGGGACCACTATTTTAACCTAACCAACAAACTGGCCAAGAGTATACCGCCACCTCAATCTCAGAATATCGATCAGGTTTACCAGTGCTTTTGCAAGGTAATAAGCACTGCGGCGAAGAAATGCATCCCTCGTGGTCGACGATCAAACCACATACCTTGCTGGGATGCGGAGTGTGAAGACCTCTATCAGCATTTCCTGCAGTCACCTGGGGGCCCTGATTCGGATAGGGCTGCTACAGCCCTACTCACAAGGCTCGACGGGAAGCGGAGAAATCGCTGGTCAGAGACGGTCCGCAACATTGACTTTTCGCACTCCAGCCGGCTGGCATGAAATACTATAAAGTTTATAGTATTTATATTCGAGTATAAATACGTATTTATAATTATATAAGAATACTATTTATAGTATAAACAAATTTGACTGGTAGGTCACGACAATTCCCTCGTCAATGTCCCGTTTCAGCTGATGCTATTGCTTCTCAGCTGGTTAAAAACGGGAAATACGAAGGTGTGAATCGACGCTCATCTCGGCTCGTTTTACAGGAAGTGTCTGACCTTTGGAGGGCTGAGCCACTACATCCTGCGGATGTCTCCGGGAGTTTCTCCCATCGGGAGTTCGCTGCTGCCCTCCAACATTTAAAACCAGGCAAAGCTCCTGGACCTGATTCCATTTGTCCGGAGCTAATAATCCATGCTGGAGCCGGCTTAAAATCTTGGCTACGTGGCTTCCTATTTTCCTGCCTGCACCACCTCAAAATTCCTAATATCTGGAGAAGAGCGCTAGTAGTAGCGGTCCCAAAGCCTTTGAAACCTGTAGAGGACCCAAGGAGCTATCGTCCAATCTCCTTGCTCTGTGTTCCCTACAAGATTCTCGAGCGACTTATCTACGCCCGCGTCGAACCTCTTATTGACCCTCTGCTACCACGGGAACAGGCGGGTTTTCTACGCGGAAGATCCACCGTGGATCAAGTCACTTTGCTCACGCAAAGCAATGAGAATGCATTCGAAACGAAAAAAGAAGGCCGGTGCCGTCTTTATCGACCTGACAGCTGCCTATGACACTGTCTGGCACCGTGGCCTCACCTGCAAGCTGTTGCGGCTTCTGCCGGACAAGCACATGGTTCGTGTGATTATGGAACTGATCCGCAACAGAAGCTTCACCCTTACAACTGGCGACAGCAAGCCTAGCAGGTTACGACGCCTGAGAAATGGCGTCCCCCAGGGATCGGTTCTGGCCCCCCTTTCTTTTCAACATCTATACATATGATATCCCCTCCACGACCTCCAAGAAGTTCGCCCATGCCGACGACCTGGCGATACTTCATACATCTGGAGAATGGAAGGAGTTGGAAAGGACTCTAAGCCAGGATATGACTACACTCTCGGAATATCTCCAGACCTGGCGACTGAAGCTTAGCCACACTAAAACGGTGACGGCGGCCTTTCACCTCCACAATCGAGAGGCTAAACGTGAGCTAAAGGTCTGTAACATCGGTAAGACCTTACCTTTCTGTCCAGTTCCCACTTATCTTGGGGTCAAACTGGACAGATCGCTCACATATCGTTTTCACCTGGAAGCATTGCGCAAGAATCTATGTGCTCCCGTCTCACTGTTGAGGCGACTTGTTGGAACAGGTTGGGGTGCTAGCGCTATGACATTACGTACAGCTGCCCTGTCTCTGGTCTACTCGACTGCCAAGTACTGCGCACCAGTCTGGTGCCGCAGCGTGCACATACGGCTTATCGACCGTGTAATAAATGACGCCTTGCGCATTGTCACTGGGTGCCTGCGTCCCACTCCATCGGTCTACCTTCCGGTTCTTTCAGGCATCCAGCCAGCTGAGCTTCGCCGCCAAGGAGCGACACTCTCCCTAGCCAACCGCAGCTCCCTGGACCCTGACCACATCTTACATGGCCAGTTTCATGAGTCACAGGACGTATGTAGGGAAAGATTGAAATCTAGACACTCATTTGTACCTGCTGCTCGGAAATTACTAGACAGTCTTTCTGAGATGGACGTCCGTGCAGCATAGTGGACGAACACGAAATGGGACATGGAGTACTCTGCCAACGCATTGTCACTCCACGCTTTCATTCCCAAGGCTAGCTCCAGACCCTTGGGTATGGGTCTGCCGAGGGCAGCCTGGGTCAAGCTCAACCGATTGCGTTCTGGTGTTGGACGTTTCTGTTCGTCCATGTACAAATGGGGTCTCACTCCTCTAGCGAATTGTGAGTGTGGTGTCAGTGAACAAACCGCAGATCACATCATCTCACAGTGTCCCATACATCGGGCACCCCGAGGTATGTTTGGTCTAATGGTTTTGGATCACGAAACAAGATGCTGGCTGAAGTCCCTTACAGTCAGCATCTGACCCAAGAAGTTTTGGTGGCCAGGGTGGTAAAAGGATAAACCCTCAGCCTTGGTCCTTCCATCTGTCTTGGAAGAGATGCCCCGCCAAACGACGACGACGAGTTTAGGACGTTATAATTACACTACTTCACCAGGGATAGTTGTTTTAGATATTCCTGTACTTCACATAGGTATGACAGCAATTAGAGGAAAGCTTATCTAGGTAGTTGCCATATGAAAAAGGCGTAGCCGCGCTAGCACTAGCACCATAATCAGGAAATTGTATGATCACTCTATCATTAAAAAATCAGAGTGTGGACTGCCCAATGACCACTTTGGTAGGCTAACTTCGGTTACCCTTGTTTTAATTATAAAGAACAAATTTGGGAGCGCCCAGGTTCCCAAGTTTGGTAGGCTTTTGGTCAAGATAGACTCTTCTGCATCGATTCCGTGATAATGATACGTCACTTAAATCCTCGAAGCGAGAATATCTTGCCTTCCCACGATGCACAATTAGAGTTACAGTCAGTGCATGAAGCAACGCAGTTTCGAAAGTAACGGGATATAAGACTAAAAGATTAGGAGAGGGTAGATGACAAGAAAGCATCGCAAAAAATAGCAATGCAGGGGATGCAGTAGCAATCCACGTCCGGTTTCGCTCTCATAATTCTCATAATTCTGGTTTAATTCTCTTGGTTCCGATTCAAATCTCAATTTGTTATTATCGATGATGACGAAACAATGGATCCAATTTCGATGACAATCACGAATCCAATTTACCGGATGGACATCATTTCGTTTACGTTGGCAACTGATGTATTTAACAAATTTTTCCTACATTTCTATGAAACCTACTGTTTCCACTTTAAACTTTTTGAAGGAACAACGAATGCGGTTCGCTGGAAACGGTGAGCTGCATTAATTGTTATTTTCAATCTTTTACTTTTGCATTAATTGTTATTTTCAATCTTTTACTTTTTCTCGGACCGGCCGTTAGCTCAGTTGCAAAGCGCACGCTATCGGTGCGGCAGGTCTGGGGTTCGATTCCCGGGCCGGTCAAATCGGCACAGTGTCGCCAACGACTCGCCACCGTTGCGACGCTTCTTCGGAGCTGTGTAGCCCAGGCGCTAAGCCGTGGAGATGGGCCCCGCAACTCGTTACACGCTTCGGCGTAATACGGCGAGTATAATGAAGATTTGATTTTGATTTACTTTTTCTCAAATCCCTTCACTTCGGTGCCATTTTTGCACCATTTTCCAGCTATATTCACCTGATGAGCTCAAAATGAGAGCGAAACCGGTCGTGGATTGCTACTGCATCGCCTGCATTGCTATTTTTTGCGATGCTTTCTTGTCATCTACCCTCTCCTAATCTTTTAGTCTTATATCCCGTTACTTTCGAAACTGCGTTGCTTCATGCACTGACTGTAACTCTAATTGTGCATCGTGGGAAGGCAAGATATTCTCGCTTCGAGGATTTAAGTGACTTTCCACTCTATCATTGTGAAAGTTATTAAATATTTCGTAATAAAATGTATAATGCACAAAGTGATGATACTATTTCTAATAATGATGAAAACCTGATATTTATATAAACAGTGCGGCAGTGTTCAAATCTCTATCATTCCGTGAGTATCGCTGCTTCAGTGCTTAGTGTCGATACGAATCGAAGATACAATAAACAAACGCATCTAGGCAGGATGTATTTTTCGGAAACGAATATGAGTGCGGGTGCGTCATCCACAACCTATTGTTCAGTATTTGCTTTGCTTCAGTATATCTTTTAGAAATTGAAGCCGAATAGAGGGTAGACAAGCGCAACATGGAGTGCTGCAAGTTACGAACATGAAATCGCGTGCCTTGAGACCCTTGTTTTGGATTGGCGTGTTGATTTTGAGAAATTTTGCTGCATCTATTCTCGGTGAGATTTGAATGATTGTTTGTAAACGAATAAAATAACGCACTGTTTTTTAAAGGGCTGATGCAGAAAAAAACGCATTTGTTTGCGAATTCAACTGCAGGATTTGAACAAAACACCCTGCAACGTGTAACACTATTCAGCAGTTGATAGCAGTTGATGTGACCACTTTCACTTCAGGGTTACTTAATAGCTACATTCCAGTATGTTTGGTTCAATTTTAGTGGATGAAGATGTAGATGAATGCGCCTTGAAGATTGACAACTGTGATAGATTGCTCGCCGAATGTTCGAACACACCAGCAGGAAGCTTCACATGCACGTGTGTTTCTGGATACACTGGGGATGGAACAACAGGAACATGCATTGGTGAGTAAAATGTGTTGCAGCCCAATTTCGCTTTCCTGTTTCGTTCATTTTCCTTGTTATTTAGATATTGATGAATGCACCATGGATACGCACAATTGTGATGAAGCACTCGCCGTGTGTTTAAACACGCCAGCAGGAAGTTTCACGTGCAGATGTATAGCTGGATACACAGGATCTGGAACTGCAGGAACGTGTTTTGGTGAGTACCTTGATTCTTTCAGCTGAGGCATCATTTGCTTATAACGCAAGAAGACTACATTTTGTAACTTTTGTTGCGATATCTTAAATTATAAGTTTCAACTCCTGATCCAATTTTAGAGCAAAACCCGTATTGATGAGTAAAGTGTGTTCCTGCCGAATTTGTGTCTTTTGGAATACAATAAATATGGGACGAAAATAGCTTAAGGAGAATACGTAAAGCCACAATAATCTCATAACTGGACGTTTCGACAACATAGATTCAGCTGTCATCATCAGCAGTGTTTGCAAATCAGTACAAAACTGTGAAAATTAGAATTAACAATTCTAACTGCAAGTTACAGCCTAACCCAGGCAACAGGGCAAAATAAGTATATAGTGCAATTAAAACGTCATAAACTAAGGGCTAATAAAAAGACAAACAAACTAAAACCAACAATTAAATAAATATAGGGGAGCGAATTTGGAGTCAACGTTAAGCAATGGCTGATATTTTTGAATAAAAAGTTATTTAAGAATTACCAAGCGTGCAAAATTACCAGCACTGCTAAGAATGTCCGGTTTAGCAAAGTCCACTTTATGGTCAAGATTGTCCGAGTGTCGGCACACCTCGGGTTTATCCTAATCGGAATGCTCCTTAAGTCTGTTAATAAGATTGCGTCTAGTCTGTCCTATATAGCTAGCAGGGCTGCGAACTCGATCGAATTTTATTCGAGTTCATCCTATTTTAGCAAGTCCGAGTTTTCTAATTAAATTTTTACGAGTTCAAGTTCGAGTTCGACAAAAATAAGCTTTTTCGAGTTCAAGTTCGAGTTCAGGCAGATAAATATCCAAAATCGCGACAACTTTTTCACCGCCGAGGCTCATGTAATTAAAAAGATAAAAATATGGATCGCAGTGGCATGAACAAATAAACGACATGCAACTTTTCTTTTGGTAAAATCGTAACTTCAATTTACACGGATTGTGACTGCATGAAGAACAAACTATATTTCGTAGTGATCTTTCATTTCTTTTCAACAATTTAAATATCTTTCTAATAAACTAGAACAGCTTTATGCGAGTTCAAGTTCAGAAAAAATATTTTTTCGAGTTCAAGTTCGAGTTCGGCAAAATGATCGAGTTCTTTCGAGTTCGAAGCCCTGATAGCTGAAACTACAAGAACACGTTAACCTATATACATCCCCATATTTCATCAAGGTCTTTTGCCTATCCCTTAGACAAAAGTTGTGTCCGATGTTCCAGGTGGTGTCGATAATCCTTAGAATAACTTGATTCCATGTCTGCTTTTCCACCAAGGCGGACAGCTCTTTCTTGAGTTGGATTGACATGTCCCTTGCATTGGCATGTCACTTGTTGCTTGACAGTTGTTGCTTTGACATGTCACTTGTGCTAATTAGATGCAGCGACCGTGCTAAAGTTTTTAAACGCTTTAGTTCTGTATTTTTTTTTTAGCATGTTCAACGTATAAGGCTTTGTCGCTGTTTCTTTATTCTCAACCCAGCTGTTTTTTGTGTTGATGATGGCGTTATTTTATGGTTAAAAATAAAAAATTCTACTTGACTACTACTACACTTTATTCATTTAATTGTTCGAAGTGGCTATTCTTACGGACCCGTACAAATAAGAACTTTGTTCATTTTATTATTTTCTTCAGGCTCTCTGGATCGGGGTTAGCGTAAAGCGATGATAAAATAAACCAAGCGCTTATTTTATTTGTACGAGCCCGTACAAATAGCCTCTGCCTTTATTGACAATTTAAATTTGTTAGTCTTTTTCTAGCCCTTAGTTTATGACGATATAATTACATTACTTATTTTGACCTGTTGCCTGGGTTATGCTGTAACTTGTATCCAGTATGGTTAAAACAGTAAATTCTTGTTCTTTCAGTTTTGTACTGCCTTGCTTATACTGCTGATGATTACAGCTGAATCTATGTTGTCGAAACGTCCAGTTTTGAGATTTACTGTGGTTTTACTTTTCCTCCTCAAGCTTGTTTCTTTTTGTTTTGTTATTTTCCTTGTTATTTAGAAATTTTTGAACTTGATGAATGCGCCGGAATCATACACAACTGCGATAGAACACTCGCCACGTGTTCGAGCACTTTAACAGCAAGATTCACATGCACGTGCATAGCTGGATACACTGGGGAGGGAACTACAGGAACGTGTATCGGTGAGTATAACTCGAGCCTGACGAATTTTGCATTTTTGGTGTGTGTTTATTTTCCTTGTTATTTAGATATTGATGAATGCGCCATGGATACGCACAATTGTGATGAAGCACTCGCCGTGTGTTTAAACACACCAGCAGGAAGTTTCACGTGCAGATGTATAGCTGGATACACAGGATTTGGAACTGCAGGAACGTGTTTTGGTGAGTACCTTGATTCTTTCAGCTGAGGCATCATTTGCTTATAACGCAAGAAGACTACATTTTGTAACTTTTGTTGCGATATCATAAATTAAAAGTTTCAACTCCTGATCCAATTTTTAATCAAAACCCGTATTGATGAGTAAAGTGTGTTCGTGCCGAATTCGTGTCTTTTTAAAATACAATAAATATGGTACGAAAATGGCTTAAGGAAGATACGTAAAGCCACAATAATCTCATAACTGGACGTTTCGACAACATAGATTCAGCTGTCATCATCAGTAGTGTTAGCAAATCAGTACAAAACTGTGAAAATTAGAATTTATAATTCTAACTGCAAGTTACAGCCTAACCCAGGCAACAGGTCAAAATAAGTATATAGTGCAATTAAAACGTCATGAACTAAGGGCTAATAAAAAGACTAACAAACTAAAACCAACAACTAAATTAATACAGGGGAGCGAATTTGGAGTCAACGTTAAGCAATGGCTGATATTTTTGAATAAAAAGTTATTTAAGAATTACCAAGCGTGCAAAATTACCAGCACTGCTAAGAATGTCCGGTTTAGCAAAGTCCACTTTATGGTCAGGATTGTCCGAGTGTCGGCACACCTCGGGTTTATCCTAATCGGAATACTTCTTTATAAGTCTGTTAATAAGATTGCGTCTATTCTGTCCTATATAGCTAGCAGGGCTGCGAACTCGATCGAATTTTATTCGAGTTCATCCTATTTTAGCAAGTCCGAGTTTTCTAATATAATTTTTACGAGTTCAAGTTCGAGTTCGACAAAAATAAGCTTTTTCGAGTTCAAGTTCGAGTTCAGGCAGGTGAATATCCAAAATCGCGACAACTTTTTCACCGCCGGTGCTCATGGAAATAAAAAAGATAAAAATATGGATCGCAGTGGCATGAACAAATAAACGACATGCAACTTTTCTTTTGGTAAAATCGTAACTTCAATTTACACGGATTGTGACTGCATGAAGAACAAACTATATTTCGTAGTGATCTTTCATTTCTTTTCAACAATTTAAATATCTTTCTAATGAACTAGAACAGCTTTATGCGAGTTCAAGTTCAGAAAAAATATTTTTTCGAGTTCAAGTTCGAGTTCGGCAAAATGATCGAGTTCTTTCGAGTTCGAAGCCCTGATAGCTAAAACTACAAGAACACGTTAACCTATATGCAACCCCATATTTCATCCAGGTCTTTTGCCTATCCCTTAGACAAAAGTTGTGTCCGATGTTCAAGGTGATGTCGATAATCCTCAGAATAACTTGATTCCCTGTGTATTTTTCCACCAAGGCGGACAGCTCTTTCTTGAGTTGGATTGACATGTCCCTTGCATTGGCATGTCACTTGTTGCTTGACAGTTGCTTTGACATGTCACTTGTGCTAATTAGATGCAGCGACCGTGCTAAAGTTTTTAAACGCTTTAGTTCTGTATTTTTATTTTGAGCATGTTCAACGTATAAGGTTTTGTCGCTGTTTCCTTATTCTCAACCCAGCTGTTTTTTGTGTTGATGATGGCGTTATTTTATGGTTAAAAATAAAAAATCCTACTAGACTACTGCTACACTTTACTCATTTGATTGTTCGAAGTGGCTATTCTTACGAAACCGTACAAATAAGAACTTTGTTCATTTTATTATTTTCTTCAGGCTCTCTGGATCGGGGTTAGCGTGAAGCGATGATCAAATAAACCAAGCGCTTATTTTATTTGTACGAGCCCGTACAAATAGCCTCTGCCTTTATTGACAATTTAAATTTGTTAGTCTTTTTCTAGCCCTCAGTTTATGACGATATAATTACATTACTTATTTTGACCTGTTGCCTGGGTTATGCTGTAACTTGCATACAGTATGGTTAAAACAGTAAATTCTTGTTCTTTCAGTTTTGTACTGCCTTGCTTATACTGCTGATGATTACAGCTGAATCTATGTTGTCGTAACGTCTAGTTTTGAGATTTACTGCGGTTTTACTTTTCGTCCTTAAGCTTGTTTCTTTTTGTTTTGTTATTTTCCTTGTTATTTGGAAATTTTAGAAATTGATGAATGCGTCGGAATCAAAAACAACTGCGATAGAACACTCGCCACGTGTTCGAGCACTTTAACAGGAAGATTCATATGCACGTGTATAGCTGGATACACTGGGGAGGGAACTACAGGAACGTGTATCGGTGAGTATAACTCGAGCCTGACGAATTTTGCATTTTTGGTGTGTGTTTATTTTCCTTGTTATTTAGATATTGATGAATGCGCCATGGATATGCACAATTGTGATGAAGCACTCGCCGTGTGTTTAAACACGCCAGCAGGAAGTTTCACGTGCAGATGTATAGCTGGATACACAGGATCTGGAACTGCAGGAACGTGTTTTGGTGAGTACCTTGATTCTTTCAGCTGAGGCATCATTTGCTTATAACGCAAGAAGACTACATTTTGTAACTTTTGTTGCGATATCTTAAATTATAAGTTTCAACTCCTGATCCAATTTTAGAGCAAAACCCGTATTGATGAGTAAAGTGTGTTCCTGCCGAATTTGTGTCTTTTGGAATATAATAAATATGGGACGAAAATAGGTTAAGGAAGATACGTAAAGCCACAATAATCTCATAACTGGACGTTTCGACTACATAGATTCAGCTGCCATCATCAGCAGTGTTTGCAAATCAGTACAAAACTGTGAAAATTAGAATTTATAATTCTAACTGCAAGTTACAGCCTAACCCAGGCAACAGGTCAAAATAAGTATATAGTGCAATTAAAACGTCATAAACTAAGGGCTAATAAAAAGACTAACAAACTAAAACCAACAATTAAATAAATATAGGGGAGCGAATTTGGAGTCAACGTTAAGCAATGGCTGATATTTTTGAATAAAAAGTTATTTAAGAATTACTAAGCGTGCAGAACTGTCCGGTTTAGCAAAGTCTACTTTATGGTTAGGATTGTCCACTAAGTTTCGGCACACCTCGCATTTATTCGAACTGGAATGCTCCTCAAGTCTGTTAATAAGATTGCGTCTAGTCTGTCCTATATAGCCGGAACCACAAGAACACATTAACCTACATACAACCCCATATTTCATCAAGGTCTTTTGCCTATTCTTCAGACGAAAGTGTCTAGGGTAACCATCGCGAAACTACGAAAATGGAGGACATTAATGTCTAAAAATGATTCACACGAAAGATAGCGAAATTAACTTAATCGTTAACAAAGTAGGCCTACATTAGAATTTTAGCTGACTACTCAAAGTTATTTAATTGTCTTAAATTATGAATTAAATTACTCTTGAATGTGTATCAAAATACTCAAAGTTAGCAAAAAATATTTTGGCAACGTCAAGTTCAAATGAATTTCAAATTGCTAATGGAACAAAGAAAAGTAGCTTTTTGGCGTGGGCGTAGCCAGGGGGGGGGGAGGGGACCCGGCTCTTCCCCCAATCAAAATATGTTTGACTTCTAAAAAGCTAAGTGCAGTAGAAAAACTCTGTTGGTTAGTTTATCTTGAAGTTACGTCATAAAATCTATGTGTTGGTCTAATGAATGTTTCCAGGGAAAGTATATAGTGTAGAGCGGGGCCCGTCATTATCACCAAATTGAAGTTACTACCGGAACCAAGCATATCGGCACCAAGCACATGCCGCACTGTATAAAAACGTTGAAACTGCGATACGCGACCCATGCACGCATCAACTATACGCTGCGATGATTTCTCCAATAAGCAAGGTACGCGGAAAAAACTTACGTTAAAGTCAGGGATGTGGAAGCGGTATATTTGTAAACAGCTTCCGCTTCCACACCTATCGCTTCCGCTTCCAAACAAAATCACCGAAATTTTGTTAGTAAAATACGACCATTGCATAGGTAGCCGATAGCGTAAACCGTAAACGCGTTGAAAGCTCTCGGTCAAACTTTAGCAAGCGTTTTTTTTTTAAATATAATGTGCAAAAAGCAAACAAAAGTATAAAGAAATGATTGAGAATGATTGAGTCCCAATCCTGGAATTCTTTTACTGCAACGTTGCTACGAAACTTACTCCCTTCATTAGAAAAATGTTGATACTCAGCACTCAGTGGCGTAGCGAGAAATTAAAAAAAATAGGGGGCATAATTTCCACATTTTTTTCCAGCGTATTTTTTTTCCGCAGAACTAATTTGAAGCTGATTGAGAAGCAAGAAAAGCTCTAGGGGGGCCGGGGACATGTTACCGCGGAAAGTGTTTGAAAATGTACTTGCTGTAATAGTCGTTTTAGTGCTTTTTGAATAATTTTCAGCCAATATTTGTTAAAATTTTTTTGACCCTAATTCTGAGTGCTTCAACAAATATGATGCATTTTAATGACACATTTTCGAAATTGGCTGGTGGGAGCATGCATGACCCTTATCCTACCTCCCTGAATTCGTCTCTGGCCATAAGCTACAAAAACCATCTAAAGAGTGTGGCATATTTCAGTCACTTAGCACCACCGTTGTTTTTGTTCTTTATTACTAAAAGGCATAGTCAAAAGGGGGGGGGGGGGGAGGGGCATGGCTCAATGCCCCCTAAAATACGCTCGTGAGAGCACTCCATCTATTTTGTGACATGATTATAATTGGAAAAGAGTCAACTATTGCTTTTAGCGCTATTAATAAATTAGTTGCTTTATTTTAAAATTTAGAGGAAGCTGAAAGAAAAAGCGGTTCTACGTTAGTGTTATCTGAAAGTCAAGCGAAGAATAATGGCCTATAATCAGATTTGGCATCCATGCGAATCTACTGTAGCATTGTGAAATAATACCTAATAAATTGGATACAATAATTGTAGACTACCCACACTCCAGCGATTCAACAGAGTGTCGATAGCAGGTTGATCCTACTTGAATAATTCCGACCGTGCTTACTAGTCTAGTGTCCAAAGTTGCTAACTCCCTCTTTATTCAACAGAGAATGAAGAGTAACCAGAAAGTGTATTAAACAGATAGTTGTAACAGTTCCAAAATATGAGCCAAGAATCCAATTATATACAAAACACACATTAACACAAGCCCTAATTTACAATTTCTATCACTGGTGATATTACTCAGTTTCTGGTGTTGCAATCTACTGGATTGCGGTCTTAAAAACATAAAAAACAATCAAAGTTATCTGTGAGAGTATACAAAATAATTACCATGTCAGAAAATACAAAGAAACAAATTGTACTCACAATTCATCAGCAAAACAGCATAATAAGAAATACCGGTGTACACTGCCAGCCTACCGGCGGACTTACAAACTAGTAGAACAGTGCTACCTCAAAATACTTAACACTCCAGTACAAGGTCTGAACTCGTATAAAACATTCTCGCCAATGTGACATAAGCGGCGTTTAGGTCTAACTGCTGCGTAACTTTCTCACGAATCATATGACAAATTCTTACATGAGACAGGCTACAGATAACGACACAACGTGACTCAACATTCAGCACCACAAACGGAATGGAGAAAACCGCGAACATCGGCGGAGTTAATCCTTCCGCAAAAGGAAAGCAAACATACTATAGCAGTACAAAAATATATAATAAAATAGTCCGTTACCGGGGAAAATACATCTCGGCTATCGCTTACAATAATATTTAATAAGTTATTTACAATATGCTTTTTTGAACGATGTAGAAGCGGAAGCGGCATACTTTTCGCGCTTCCGCTTCCATTAAAATTATGACCACTTCCACCGCTTTTGCTTCCAGCTTCCGCCTTCCACATCCCTGATTAAAATTCCTAACCAACTTCAGCGCTGTTTTAATTGAATTTTTAAATTCAAATTTTAATCAAGTTTTACGGTTCTACGACTCTAACAATAACCTCTGGTAGCGTAATAAATAGGGCGATTTTTTGTGACCTAAAAAACTTAAAAACGTGACTTTATTTTTGCAAAAAAGTAACCAAAAAGTGACTTTATTTAAAGAAAAGCAAAAAATAAAAAATAACAGCAGTCTACGCTAAAAAGCAGTAAAGTAGTCTCAAGTAGTGCTCAAATTATGGTGCACGCACATATTATGCTTAACATTCTTCGCTAAAAAGTTCCTGTCTTTGGCAAGTAGCTTGTTCAGCATGGAAAAACTGCGTTCTGACGCAGGCTTTGTTGGTTGGCATCTTTGACACAAGCCATATACAGCAGGGGCAACTTCTTGACGACACATCTTAGTAATATCCATCATATCATTTTTTCAAAAAACTCAAGCAACGCAATTACAGTTGCTCGATATCAGTGGCGCGCACCCAAAACTTGGCAAAAGAATAGGCCAAAACCGGTGAGCCGCTGAAGTCCAAGGGGCTTAATTGGTGCTCCGCTCCTACCAGCGAATGGATTTTTACGATTTTCCCATGAAAACACTCATTTGAGCTTCGCTTTTCACTCGGTCCAATAAAGTGTTGACATTGCAAAGATACCGTTGCATTATTGGAAGATGTGGGGCTTTATTTTAGTATATAATCACCTTGAGGCTCTATGCAGATTGTGAATCCATTCTCATTGTAGCAAGAAAAGATAAAAAAAAAGAAAATTGGGCAAAAAATAGCACTAAAAACTTTGTAACCTAAAAAATTAAATGTAATCTAAAAATACAAAAAGTAACTTTTCGTAACTATATAACTTCTTAAATACTGGCTTCACAGCCGTGAAAATTTGATTCCATGCTTTTTGTGTTAATTGGAGCCTCCAAACAAAAAGTAACTTTTGTGACCTAAAATCGCACTAGTTATGACCTAACTTCACCAGCACGGTGTATTCTAAATGTGCTATCGGTGAGCGAAATCATGCACAATTTTTTACTTTGAATACATCAGGTACGTATTGTTGTTGATTGCGTATTAAAGACCTGATAGCTGTTTCAAAGTCAAAATTTCTTCACGTCCCCGTCGAGACATGATCATTGTCCGAGACTTTCAAGGTCCGAGACCGAGACGAGACATTGGCATAGCGAGACCGAGACACTCAAAAACGAGTCTCGAGACCGAGACACGTCTCGAGACATCCAGCTCTGAAACCTGGCTGACGTGAAATCAACGTTTTTACATCATGCCACCAACAATGACGATTACAAAATTATTGCAATAATTACACCAAGCACTAATGGAGACCTGTGATATTGCTTTTAAATAAAAATCCCACATCTCATGTCATATGGAAAAACCTAGTAAGTCGCAATTTTTCGAAAATTGAGAAAATGTCACTGGGGGCGGCTTTGCGCTCTTCCGCGTCTTTTGAGACCATTTTGAGCGAAAAATATGCTCAACTTTTTGAGTTATTAAGCGGGAAAGATATGGAAAAACCTAGTAAGTACACAAAATTTTGCTTTTTTTTCAGGAAAAACCTAGTAACTCACAACTTACTAGGTTTTTCCATATTAAAATTGATTTTTTCAACTTACTTGATTGTTCCATTGTCTTAAAACAATTCGGTTTTTGACGTAATAAAAATTTTCAGATCATCTAGTAGGTTTCAACTTACTAGGTTTTTCCATATTAAAATTGATTTTTTCAACTTACTTGATTGTTCCATTGTCTTAAAACAATTCGGTTTTTGACGTAATAAAAATTTTTAGATCATCTAGTAGGTTTCAACTTACTAGGTTTTTCCTGATTAAAATCTATTTTTTCAACTGACTTTTTTCCATTGTCTTAAAACAATTGCTTTTTCGACTGTGAAAATTGTTATTTGAATGTCTTTTAAGCATAAAGCAAAAAACCTAGTAAGTCTCAAAAACAATATAAAATAAACAAAAAATTATAATCTCATCTATGACATAAACAATGTATTCCCTGTCCACTATTGTGGTACCAAAATATGCGCAGTTTAGCTTTCCCTAGCTTAATGCCAGGATAAAACGGTTTTTTGCGTTTTTCTCGAAAAGTTGAAAATGCGACTTACTAGGTTTTTCCATATGACATGAGACATAGACCTATATGCACAGTGCCGGTAGATATCGAATAAGCCAAGCTTCAATGATACCTACAAGTCTATTGGTAGGTAGTATACGCTTAGTATTATTCCCAAATTAGTTAAAGACCGGCCGTTAGTTCAGTTGCTTAGCGCACACCCTATTGGTGCGGGAGGTCTTGGATTCAAATCCCGGGTCTGTCAAATCGGCACAGGGTCGCCAATGGCTCGCCACCGCTGCGACTTTCCTTCGGAGCTGTGTAGCCCAGGCGCTAAGCCGCGGAGATGGTTCACGCCACTCGTCACACGCTTCGGCGTAATACTAATACCGCAAGTATTGCAGCAGTCGCACTGCAAATTCTATGTAGATTTGCGTTTTGTTACGTGACAATTGTGTTTATTTGGTTTTGCTAGCTGCAACTGCCGCAAGCGTGATCATTCTCTTTCTTGTTGTGCGGGATTGTGGGGCGCCGTTCGGAAAAAAACTATTTGTTTTTTGTGACCAATGTTTTTTGAGCATATTTAGACCATTATTTGTCCGGTATATACATATATCGGAAATATCCGACTGATATATTGGACAAATTGTGCTCTAAATCGGAACAAAATACACACTCAAAATAAGTGGGACAAAATTGTTTTTGCTCAAACGGCGCGCCACACGCCATTTGAAAAAACGATTTTGTGACCCTTGTTTTTTCAGCTTATTTATGCCATTATTTGTCCGATATATATATCGGAAATATCCGACTTATATATCACACAAATTGTTTTCAAAGTCGGACCAAAAAACACGCGCAAAATAAGTCGGAAATTTCCGACTTGTAAGTCGGACAAATTGTACACCAAATCGGACCAAAATAGACGTGCGAAACAAGTCGGACAAAACTTTTTGTCTGATATGGTTCCTATGAGCTATCTCAGACAAAAGCTAAAAGTATCACGTGACTTTCATGAGACACCTGTCATAGAGCGTTTACGTACTGCTAACAGCGTAAGCACTCTTTGTGCTCAGTGTCCGGAACGAAATACTTAGTTTATGCAGCGTGTTGCCATTTACAATTTAGTTTTCAAGATTTTTTTCACAAAGTTTGCCAGGAGTTTCTAGTCTATAGTCTACGCTACTGTTGACATATTAGCAAGCTTTGTCATTATTTGTTAGACTGTGAACGCACGTTAGTAGAGCTTATACATACTTTTATTTCCCGTATGAAGTTCAATCATTTCGAATTCGTGAGCATGACACGCTTTATTGAGCAGCCTGTACGAGCGTCGCGTCTACCGTCATGCATCTTAGCGCTTTGAAGTGAAATTTTCTGCTTTCTTCTCGACAGTCCAGTCAAACTAATATCAAGATTCACAATTTTTTCTTTTTACGCGGTACATCATAAAACTCACGTGATACTTATAGATTTTGTCTGAGATAGCTCCTACGAACCATATGAGACAAAAAATATTTTGCGTGTGTTTTTTGGTCCGACTTAGCATAGAATTTGTCCGATATATAAGTCGGAAAAATCTGACTATTTTGCGCGTGTTTTTTGGTCCGACTTAGCATAGAATTTGTCCGATATATAAGTTGGAAAAATCTGACTATTTTGCGCATGTTTTTTGGTCCGACTAAGAGTACAATTTGTCTAATATATAAGTTGGATATTTCCGATATATATATCGGACAAACTATGGTCTAAATAAGCTTAAAAATCATGGGTCACAAAATCGTTTTTTTCCAAATGGCACATGGCGCGCCGTTTGAGCAAAATCAATTTTGTCCGACTTATTTTGCGGGTGTTTTTTGGTCCGACTTAGATATATCGGACAAATAATGGTCTAAATAAGCTCAAAAAACATGGGTCACAAAACAAATAGTTTTTTTACAAACGGCGCCCCATACGCGATCAAGTTAGCGGCGTTTACAACTTGGATTATATTTCGTTAACAGACAAGTTGGTTTGTTCCGGGCAGTGTTAAAGAAGGCGGTGGTAGGACACGCACAGAGCCGACGCTCGCTGACAGCCGAGATATACAAAGGAATAGCTACAGTATAATGAAGATTTTGTTTTAGTTTCGGTAGCTACACGTAAATACCATACCCTATTCAGTACCGGTAAGCCCACAAATACAAGCCCGCAGTTGAACTTTTTCGTAAAACGACTGGACAATGTGGTACAAGTTCCGGTACATCTGTAGGAACTGAGTAGCTACGCGATTATTAAGTTTAGTCTTAAATTACAGCTTTTAATGTTTCAACTGGGCCTGGATCAGTAAATTTAGCTATTTGAACTACCAGCAGTTAACAGGTTATATAACACTTAAATTATTTTTCAAATTTTACATTTTTTTCAGACTACCGGTGCTGGTACCTGAGAAACTACCGGTAGCTGACTAGCCTATACAGTAATATTTTACTTGGCTTCAAGCTGACGGATAATCTTACTGCATGACAACACTGAAAATACACCTGTTCCAACTACCTCAGTACCTAACTTCTTCAGCTTGATAGCTAAACCAGCTCCGCCAACAAAAACCTAGCCTTTAATTTGTTCAACGTTTTTACACACACAATCTCATGCTGCTAACAGCGGCACCTATCATTCAGCTGACAAACGCATTGTACCCAATTACCCAGTAATACGCAACTATGATTCTATACCAGTGTAACTGCATTGTCGCTGCAAAGTTGGAAAATGCTTCAGCAGCTCCAGTATTGCAATAAAGCAGAAAGAAGTACATTCTGACCAAAGCTTCTTTCGACGTTTTAAAAATTCATGGCATCACTGAGAAAGCCACTAAGCATAACATTTAATACTTTTAGAAATAATTTGGTTTAATATTGATCTTGTTATTGCACTTAAGTGACAAAAAAATTGTCAATTGAATAAAAAACTAACAATTAAGTATTAAATTGCTTTGAAATGGTAGCGTGAAAGCGCGAGAATTGGCGCTGAGTAAATTAATGTTTCCATTGCAGCCGCAGATTTCGCAGAAGTGTCGCCATTTTAAGCAATTTCATCAAAAATTACAAAAATTAAAAAATAATAATTGTTTTTCAAAAAAGAGGAAGGGGGTCCACCCTGATCCTTTTTTTTTTTTTTTTTTTTTTCAAGAAAACTTCAATAGCACATAAATATTGAATGATAATGTCTCAAAAAATAATCAAAAATTTTTTTTGAGATTTTCTTGGGGGTGCTGCATCTCCGCAGCTCCTCTAGATTGTGCTGCTTTTTGTGCAGATGAAGTTTAACCATGGGTTTGACTATATCGAACATTCGTAATATTAAAGTCGAAAATAGGAACAAGCTAAGATTGAAGAAAAAGCTACATACGAACGTGGTTCAAAAGAGTGATTAAGAATATCACAACTAAAAAAGAGAAAACGAATATTGTAAGGCTGTATCTGCCAGACATGGGGCGAATACAGCCCCAAATGTATTCGAAAAAGTATACTTTAAGTTTAGGTGAATACGAATACAGTAAATCGAAATGTATTCGAATACGAATACTTTCAAAAGTATTCCCGAATACATTCTTGAATACTTTTCCTTGAAAACAGTGTTTTGGACAATAAAAAGTGACACCACATTGTTTTAAAAGTAATACTTGTCAAAGCCAAAACCAAAGTGTTATTTTTTTGAGAACAATCTGTTTTTGCTGGAATGTCGGCTAGCTGCAGCTGTCTGCTCTTTTAGAATAGGTCAGTTTGTCACTTAAACAGATGAAAGAAATTCCGCCTGCGCTTTCCCTGTTCAAACAACACTGTCAAAAAAGAAGCTTGCTTAAATAGGTACCCCTTGCTCATACCAGAGAGTGCTTTTTTTTGACCTGCAGCAGTCTAGGGCGGCATACTGCTCAAAATTGCGTAGACAGCCAAAAGTGCTGTCTGCGCAATTTGCGTGGATGCAGGGCATACGCAATCGAGCGATTTTAGGCACAGTTGGTATACACGTCAAATAGCGTAGAGCAGTTCTCAACGATAACCGGCCGTTAGCTCAGTTGCTAGGCGCACGCTATCGGTGCGGGAGGTTTGGGGTTCGATTCCCGGGCCGGTCAAATCGGCACAGTGTCGCCAACGACTCGCCACCGTTGCGATGTTTCGGAGCTGTGTTGCCCAGGCGCTAAGCCGCGGAGATGGGCCCCGTAACTCGTTACACGCTTCGGCGTAATACGACGAGTATAATGAAGATTTGAGTTCTCAAAGATATTTTAAATTCGAAAGAAAGCGACGAAAAAAGTATGCCTGACTCAGCATTTTTGCCGAAACGAAGAGTTTATAGCTTTCTGAAACGTGATAAGCAAATAGTGATTCGATATGCAATCGTAATGTGAAAGCCAAAGCGGCACGAAATCAAATTGGGTGGATTTGCTGCACATGCTCACCTAAACTTTTTAAAAACTCTACAACAGGCTTTAGTTTGTGAAACGTTGATGTAATCGTCGAAAACATTTCGAAAACTTCTGAAGCCAAAAGTTTTAAACAAATGCAAGCGTCCATAATTGCAAACGCCAAATTCACAGTCACGGTGTGAGCAAATCGGTAGAAAATGCTGCCTACGCCAGGGCTACTCAATTACTTTTAACAAAGGTCCATTTACAAAAATTCCAAGCCTGCCGCGGTCCGTTCACGGCGGAGAAAAATTTCAACGCAATACAGAACATATGGTAACAAATATAACACATGTTACGCGCAGCTGACGTATAGCTACCTATTAGCTAATTTGGCTACAACCAAGGGTGGCAGGGGCGTAGCCAGCGGAAAATTTAGGGTGGAGGCCAAAATGTCAAAAAATTTCAGAAATATGCGAGTATGACACCGCTGTTTTAATCACACTTCAGACCAGGCTTCGTCAAAAAGGGTCAGTGCCTCACCCCCTGGCCACACCACTGTTTTTGGAGGCGGCAAAATGTGATGATTTTTTAAGCGAACAAACACAGTCGCATTACTTCATTCTCAAGCAGACTCAGGTAAAAATAAGGCAAGGGGGGGCACTTCGCGTAAAAAGCCAAGGGCGGCACATTGCGTCGCTACTCGCTACGCCACTGGTTACGCGAACAAAACACTAGTTATTTATCGGTCAACAAGTCAGCTAGTGGGAGACATGGCATTTCTTGCTTTTTGCTAATTCCTGAAATTTGGGTTCTAATGTAGTGATAGCTAGTCGGATGCAGTCATGAAGGTTTTCATTGGTCATAGAGGTGCGAAATTTATTCTTTATGAAGTTCATGGTTGAAAATGCAGACTCGCAGCAGTATATTGATCCAAACAAGGTGAGAATTGGCACTGCCAGTTGGTGCAGAAGAGGAAAATTACCAAAGAGCTCTTCCTTTGACCAAAACGTTTCTCGCGTACAATCGCCAAATATTTCTTTCATTGCTACATTCTCCTGAAATTCGATTAGCTCAAGTTGAATTTTGGCCACATCTACCCATTTGAACGTTTCTTTTGCTTCAGCTGAGAAGTTAACAATATTTGTTATTAGGAACGGGTTTTCAATGAACAATAACAACTGTTGTCCAAGAGAAAAGTCACCAAATCGTACCGTAAAGTTGTCAATCAACTTTTCAATAAATGCGACGTATCTG
This sequence comes from Trididemnum miniatum, assembly GCA_964006365.1. Classification (NCBI taxonomy): domain Eukaryota; kingdom Metazoa; phylum Chordata; class Ascidiacea; order Aplousobranchia; family Didemnidae; genus Trididemnum; species Trididemnum miniatum. The sequence continues at coordinate 24,430,873 of OZ023242.1, read as the reverse complement.
GCATCGCCTTTCCCTTTACACTGCTCCAAAAGCCTCTGAAAATGGTTGAGTTGATTCTGAATATCATGTTTGAAAATTATTAATGTTTTCTGAAATGCACGAACTGCATTGATCAAATCAAAAATATTGCATTTTTGTCCTTGCAGTTTTAGACACAATTCATTCAGGTGCGACATCATGTCAGCCAAAAATCCAACAATTTCCATTTTTGTATCATCTCTTACAAATGCCAAAAATGCATTTGCCTTCACGTTGCTTTGACCTTCCAAAAAAAACATTAACTCCTCCTTTATTGACCAAAATCTCTCCAACACTTTTCCCTTGCTTAGCCACCTGATATTGTTGTGTACCAGCAAATCTGAATAAATAACATTGTTTTCGGAAAGAAAATTTCGGAGAAGGCGATGCTGCAGTGTGAACGTTGATCTAAGAAAGTTTACTAGTTTCATAATAGTTTCCATAACTTCACGATATTCTTCTCCCAGACTGGCACACAGTACTGCTTGGTGGATAATACAGTGGAAAGATTTCAAATTAGGATTATCTTTTAGTAGTCGCCCTATCAGCCCCCTTCCTTTACCAAGCATTGCTGGAGCTCCGTCTGTGGTCAGTGAAATAATCGACTTCATTTCAAGATTTCTGGATTCTATCATGCTTTTCAACGCTTCATAGATATCTTCTCCTTGTGTTCTTCCTTTAAGAGCAGCCACACCAAACAAGTCCTGCATAAATTTTTTCGTTTTTCCATCATAATATCTCACAAATACCATAAGTTGAGCATTGTCAGTCATGTCTGTCGACTCGTCAATAGCTAATGAAATGCAAGGTGCGCTTTTCAGACCTTCATTCAGTTGCAGTGCTAGATCTTCAGCCAATAATACAGTTCTCCTCATTGCGGTAGAATCGAACAATGGGATCTGCTTTACTTTATCAATAATCTCGTCTCTCTGCTTACCATCAAACAAAGTCTCAGCTGTCTGTATCATACATTCTTTGACTACTTCTGCATCAGTGAAAGGCTTTTTATGTCTTCCTAAAATCCAAGCGATTCTCAATGAGCATTCAGTGGCTTTTTCTTGAGCTGTCATGGTATTGGCAAAAATCATGGTTGACTTTTCATACTGCGAAGTAAGTAGCATTATTTTTTTCTTTCTCTATTCCGTGCCTTGCTTATACATCTTTTCAAATCCACCATGTCTGCTTTCATAATGGCGCTTTAGGTTGTTGCTTTTCACCAAGGCAACACTTTGACTACATATAAGGCAGTGTGGGTTTGAGCTGCCTGTGGGAAGAATGAAAGCATACTGCTCTTTCCATTCTTCCTTGAATGCTCGATTTTCCTTGTCTAATTTTCCTTTTTTTATAAGACATCATACGATTAGTCTGGAAAAAAAAATTAAGTGATTACTGTACCTTAATTTCTATTAACTGCAGTAGACGCTCTATCGCTATCCACTCGGCTATCTGAGCTACATAGTTTGCAAATGTAGGTTTGAAAACCAGGCATTGAAGTGATTGTGACGATAAACAATCATAACAATCATTAGGAACAAAGACCAGCTAGAACAGGGGTGGCCAACCTGTGGCGCATGCGCCATGCATGGCGCATTGGCTACTTAGAAGTGGCGCATTGCACCTTTTTGATGAAAAGCCACTTCTATTCACTAAGCTTTTTTTTTCATTTGCCCTCCACCAATGTTTTTCAGTGGAAAACAGAACATCTGAGGGCGTGAAGACCTTTTTTTATTTTTTGCTCTCCACCGACATTGTCAATGGAAAACAGGACGTCTGAGGGCATAGGCGCACGCAGGGGAGCCACGGTGCCATGCCCCCCCTCCCTTTTGGCCCTGTAATAAGGTGCTAAAACCTAAGTTTCAGTCTATAATTTCTCAAACTAATAATGGTTGTAGCCAGCCTCCTTTCACTTATTTTAGCCAAGCTTCTGCTTTTAGACATAAGCTGCGAAAATATTTTTGCATTGTTCGTAGTGACTGCACTCACTGCACGCCCTTTTTCGATAAAAAAAGTGTGCTAAAATGAGATTTTTTTCATATGAAAACCGTAAAAATCGTTTGGCGGCTGGGGGCTTCACCCCCAGACCCCCGGTTGTGGCCCCCCTTTGCCAAATCCTGGTGCACCACTGTCTGAGGGCGTGAAGTGAAGACCCTTTTTTTTGCTCTTCACCGATATTGCACGCCCTAGTTTTAAAAAACTGAAAAGAAACGGATACTTGATGTGGCGCATCAAAATTAAAAATGAAAAATATTGGCGCATGGAATCAAAAGGTTGGCCACCCCTGAGCTAGAACCTTAGGCACATAGGCAGTGATATATTTTCAGCAATGGCTCTCGGTGCATGTTATCTAATGTTTCAAAAAATGACAAAATATTCGCAGTTATGAATCAACAAAATTGTGAACTAAAGAAGCAATTGAGTGTAGCCAAAATTACCAACCGGACGCGGTTCGGAACGAACGTTTGAAAGGTCCGGACTCGGACCGAGGGCCGCCAATTGAGTAGTCCTGGTCTACGCCATCCTCGAAGATTGCGTTAGCTGACAAACTTTTTTTGCTCTCTACGCAATTTTGTAGTTGACGTGTATGCCAACTTGTTTGTCTCGACGCACTTTTTCTCTCTACGATATCGTAGAGCGCGACAAAAAGTGAGCAGTATACCGCCCCGGTCTTTTAAAACTGGTGGATTTGAACTATACAGCAGAACTGCAGAAGAAACATGAATAAAACAACATACTTTATAGTCGTTTTTATTTGAAATTGACTTGTATGGTAAAGAATTCGAATACAATACGAATACTTTGACAAAGAATTCCAATACGACGATTACATGGCAAAATTTAAAATGTGTTTGAATACGAATACTCTAAAATTTGTATTCATGTGTATTCGAATACGAATGCAGTAATCGAATACCCCATATCAGGTATCTACTATCTGGTCGTACCAATCTGCTTGATAGACCTGCTGCATTAAATAATGAGGCATTATTGTAGGAGAGAAACGGAACGTTTTCTTTGCGGCGCAGACGATAAAGTTCGGGTCCCTCCCCTCAATCAAAATTCATGGCTAAGCCTCTGGCTGTACGTAAGCATAATCCTAAGCAAAACATCAGGGGCGGAATGTGGGGAATGCATCCCCCCCCACCAGCCATTTTCAACAATGCTTTGGATAAATAAAGCTTTTCTATAATTTCGAACCTCTTCGTAACCATGGGTGCAAATCCATGGGGGATGTATCCCCCCCAACAATCCGGCAGCATTTCCCCCAATATTTTATGTCCCAAAACTGGACATCAGCGAATGACCTTTTTTTTTGGTCTTCATTTTGGGCAAAAAACTGGGCATCTGGGAACATGATGACCTGATTTTTGTTCTTCACTAATATTTTGGGCAAACAATTGGACATCTGCAGACGTGTCAATTTTGCAATCATCTTCCAAAATCGAAAAATGGTCGATTTTGCTGAATCATCTCTCCCAATGCTCAGCATAGATTTGTACCCCTGTTCATAACATCAAGTCTTAGTCGCCTTAAGCACGCATAATCGAAACTGTGCTTCCTATTTTTGCCATAAAATTTGTAATCTTAAGAATTTATACTTTTGTCTTTAAACTTTGTTTGAAGTCTTCATGTTTATTAGCTTATTGTTACGCAACAACGCGTTTTCGTGATTAAATTATGATGTCATAATGTATGGCAATCGGCGCTAATGATTAGAATTCAAATGAAAACAGATAAGATTTGCATACCGGTAGCTGGTTGTCAAAGCAGTGTGTTACGCAAGTATTGAGAGAGAGTCTTATCCTTAAAATATTTCAAATATTCTTAAAGAGGAGGTTCGGTGGCAACAAAATACGGAGTTAGAAAAAGTGTTATGTCACAAAAAACATTTTCCCAACTTTACTCTGACGAACAGATTTCGCTGAGGCAGCAATTGCAATTTTAAAAAATAGTGGTAGGTGGCGCAAGAGAGATATTTGACGTCATTGAGTGGCAGCTGCTAAATTCTAGCAATGCGCAAACATAAAGATATCATCGAGTTACAACCAGGTGGCATACAAAAATGAACCATTTTGGTAGTAATTACCTAACTAACTAACAGTTTTCTTTCTATGCGACCTACCATAGGTTAAAATATAATATATATGGCACATCAGAAGACAAACGTAAACCAGCACAGACTGGAGAAGCGTAAGCCAGTTCTGGCTATCTGTGATCAATTTACCCAAATATATCATAGGTCGTATGCCTAATGAATAAAACAGTTATAAATCATAAATCACCTATCCTGCTAGCTGACTGACCGGTTGTCCGTATTTACGGCATTCAGGCACTAATCTGGTCACATAATACGAGTACTGTCTGTAGCTTATGGGGCCTAGCATGGACCGACCCATAGTACAGCCTACAAATATAGAGGCCAACCCACAAAGCCTCTACTTGCTATTCGACAGAATCCATAGTTACCCTGTCCACATGTACAACTTTACGTTTTTTGGCTTTAGTTTCTGCATCAAAACTAATTTCTTCATATCATAGTTAAGAAAAAGTGTCTTACCTATCTGACAGATATCAATTTGTGTCGAATAGTGATATTGATTCCTCTATGCAAATATCAACTTAGGCGTCCCTCAAGGTTCTTCCCTAGATCGTTTGATATTTATAATTTATATCAACAATCTTCCTAACTGTGTAGCTTGCTCCCCTTGCCTTTATGCCGGCAATACTTGCCTCATGTTCTCGGCCAAGTGCTTTGAAGAATTGAAAAATCGTACAAAATTAGAAGTACCTGAGTTCGAAATTTGGATGCTTGCTAACGAGCTCACTCTGAACGCATCAAAATCAAATTTAGTAATCATTGATTCGGCACTAAATTCTCTACATGCTCACTTCAGAAAAATTTAATAATGACACCGCTTTATTAATAATCTTAATATTTAATAATAATCTTAATAAGCATGCTCACTTCAATGTTAGCTGCAAAATTGGTACAATCAAATCCGTATAAAGCTCTAGGAGTAATCACTGATAATAAATTAAACTTCAAGGAGCATATACAAAAATTAAAAGTTTAAGTTTCGCGATCAGTGAGTATTCTCAGTAAATTAAAATTCTACCTTCTTCAATCCACCTTGCTAAAACTTTATCACTCATTGATACATTCCCACTTACCTTACGGGCTTGTAATTTGGAGTAATACCTATCCATCTCATCTTTTTTAACTATCCAAAGTTCAAAACGAAGCTATGAGAATAATCACCCGAAGTGATGGGTATGACAGTGCTAAACCCTTATATCGAAAAAATGAAAATTTGTACGTAAAAAAATGTCCAAATTCGAAACAGCAACAACAGTTCATAATCATTTGCACAAACATTTACCCCCTGCTTTTGACAATTAATTCAACAAGATTGTAATTACTTACAATCAACGCATTCGGTTTGCTAAAGTTTCAAACTATTTGCGTATATCATTACTTAAAACTAAAAGAACACAACAATCAATTAATATGCTGGTGTTAAAATATGGAATTCCATTCATCATGAATTAACCCGTATTTCCCCGCGTCGGTTTAAATCGTCGCAACGTTTTTGTACAAAATTCTTTTCCGTACACAGTTTTTTGCAATTCGTTTTTACGGTTTTGCTTGCCTAAATAGCTACTCTTAATTCACTTTCAACTCCAAAATTTTTATCTTTGGTATCATTCATTCAAAATATAATAAATCAAAAAGAAGGAAATAGAAAAAATTAAATTTTGAAAGTAGTCATCAATTAAAAATTATGAAAACGGGACAAGCGTTTTCTTTTACATAAAAAAGTTATTTTAGGTGTATATGATCATTCTATTTCACTTTTGGTGTTGTTGTACTTTTATTATTCCAGCTACACGACTTCTTCCAGCGTCGGTTTAAGCCAGGGGTGGGAAACTGGCAAAGCACAGCGGGCCACATTGATTGCATAATATTTTTAGCGGGCCATATTTACTTTTAATTTGTAAATTTTGCCTTAAAAATACACAATATTGCATCGTAAATTTATGAAACATTCATAGTGAGTTTTTTTACCGCAAAATCAGATACTTTTGCGTGTTTTTTATGCCACAAACAATATATAGGATGTAGTTAAAAGTGACACAGTTTTTAAGAAATCTTGAATTTTGCTATTCTACCAGTTTGTTTACTATGACGCGGGCCACATTCAAAACTTAAGCGGGCCGCAAGTTCTCCACTCCTGGTTTAAACCGACGTTGCGGTAGAAGGGCGCGTCTACTTTTCTCTTTGGTTGCGTATATGACGTCACAAAACGGTCACCATGCTTTCTTTTTCATGCATTAAAGTATTTCGAAGGACTTTTAATACTTTTGCTGAGGGTTTGTGGAAGACAAAAAAGAAAATGGGTCATTATTTAATAAAGATTATTGTTTTGTTTGCGGATTTATAGAACCTCGTTTGGTTGCAGAATCGTCGGCTTTTTATTAGTAAGGATTTTCCCTATGAAACACGGCAGAAAGTTATGAGTTGAAGCTTAGCTATCAGCACATATGACATATATATGAACACATAGGCCTACAGTTTATGTTGGTAGTTTTTAGAAAATGGTTTACATCTTGTAGCTTCCCTTAGAATTAACATTTTTTCAAAAGTCTGAAAGCTAAGGCGTAATATTTGTTTTGGTATAATTGCCCATTCGAAAATTTTATTACGCTGTATTTTTTATCGGTTTGTGTCGATAAAAAGGTATTGCTTTATAATAAGTAAGAGAAAGCAAAAAGCTCGTAAAAACGCTAAGCAGCGCTCTAAAAACTTAATGTCCGCAGAGTATTGTTGTATTTGGAAAAAACTTTTGACGTATGCGGTGATGACGTGCCTCAGGACCGAGTGCTGTCGGCTAATATACAACCGCCAGACGATCCAGCTCATGGCAGTGGCGGCGATTCAGGCGATGGGGAAAACGCCGATCCCAGCTGGCTAAGCCGCCATTAGCTGCTTGCTCCAGTTATTCTGAACACGGAAAGTCCAAGTGGATCTGTGATTATCGGCAGCGAAGAGACGTATTTCATCCGAAATCAAATTTGGTGGCTTGAATCACTGTATTGCAAAACGAAAAGAGGGACGTTGCGCAAATGGATGCAAAGATACATCTCTCTTCTTTTGCGGGAAATACAATGTTGGCATGCATCCACAATGCTTCAAAAGTTTTCACACTTTTCCTCAGTAGAAAATGCTGTGCATTGCTTTTACAAAGGTTACTACAGCCTTAAAACTGCATGCCATGCCAAATGGTTTTAAAGATTTTGTTTAACAATTGCTTTACCATTGTAAAGCGAATGTGTTACGATTATCTCGAGTCGTAAACTTTTTAAGTGTGTCAGCGCAAGATGTTTTTTTCATATCATGTTCATTGCAATAATTTTGTGTCTTCTCTGTTATTCAACAAAATTAGTATTTTTGACGAGAGGCATTTGTCACCAACGAGCATTGTGAGAATGATCATGACAAGAAAAATCATTAAGCTGCTTATCAAGCGCTTTAGCAGTTTCGAAAATTAACAGTAATAAGCAATATCAACAAACATGACGTCATCATAGTGACGTCAATAAAACGAGGTCACAACTTTATTCAATTTTTACATCGATCTTGCGCAATATGCACGGTATGTGGATCAGCAGAAACGCACATTCAACATGAACAGTAATCGTGTTTTTTACGCCAAACAGTGTGCTACTGTATTGATTCACACACACCCTCGTACTGCTACGGCGGTTTGAACCGACACTGCGTTTTTCTTCAAATAAACAAAGAATAAGAATTTTCAAAGAAAATCAAACCTAATTTTCTTGCTTACTATGCCTAATCAAACAAATTAACGTAAACCTTCTAAAAAATTCTTCCGTAGGAAGATACGGGAAATCTTTTTTTACAAAACTTGAAAAGGAAAATCGTTTTTTATTTGCTGTGTGTAGTGACAAAAACTAATAAAAAAACACGTAAACTAAGAAACACAGCAATCGAAAAACCAATCCGAAAAAATAACTAGTTTTCCCAGAAAACAACACCGTTGGTAGTGAAACGATCAGCCCGACGCGAAGCTGCTCTCGGCAGACGCGCAGTTGAAAAAACAGTCATCCACAAACAAAGCGCTACAGGTCACGTGACAAAAAATGTTGCATAAAATATCTCGAAGGATAACAAATCTCAGCCTACAAAAAAAAAACAACAACCCAGAACCGAAGCAATCCCGAAACTTCATTTGTTTTGGACATTTTCTTTCTTGTTTAGAAATTGACGAATGCGCCATGAATACGGACAATTGTGATGATACACTCGCCGATTGTTCGAACACACCAGCAGGAAGCTTCACATGCACGTGTAAAGCTGGTTACACTGGGGATGGAACTACAGGAACGTGCATTGGTGGGTGAAACTCGAGTCAGCCCAAGTTTGTGTTTTGTTTTGCTGATTTCCCATGTTATTTAGACATTGATGAATGCGTCATGAATACGGACAATTGTGATGATACACTCGCCGATTGTTCGAACACACCAGCAGGAAGCTTCACATGCATGTGTATTCCTGGTTACACTGAGGATGGAACTACAGGAACGTGCATTGGTGGGTGAAATTCGAGTCAGCCCTAGTTTGTGTTTTGTTTTGCTGATTTTCCATGTTATTTAGACATTGACGAATGCGCCATGAATGCGGACAATTGTGATGATACACTCGCCGAATGTTCAAACACACCAACAGGAAGCTTCACATGCACGTGTATAACTGGATACACTGGGGATGGAACTACAGGAACGTGCATTGGTGGGTGAAACTTGAGTCAGCCCAAGTTTGTGTTTTGTTTTGCTGATTTCCCATGTTATTTAGACATTGATGAATGCGCCATGAATACGGACAATTGCGACAAAACACTCGCCGAATGTTCAAACACACCACCAGGAAGCTTCACATGCACGTGTATTGCTGGATACACTGGAGATGGAACTACAGGAAATTGTGTCGGTGAGTCACGATATACCTTGCCCGGTTTTGTTAATTTGTGTGTGTCTTAAAATATTTCAAATATTCTTAAAGAGGAGGTTCGGTGGCTACAAAATACGGAGTTAGAAAAAGTGTTATGTCACAAAAAACATTTTCCCAACTTTACTCTGACGAACAGATTTCGCTGAGGCAGCAATTGCAATTTTAAAAAATAGTGGTAGGTGGCGCAAGAGAGATATTTGACGTCATTGAGTGGCAGCTGCTAAATTCTAGCAATGCGCAAACATAAAGATATCATCGAGTTACAACCAGGTGGCATACAAAAATGAACCATTTTCGTAGTAATTACCTAACTAACTAACAGTTTTCTTTCTATGCGACCTACCATAGGTTAAAATATAATATATATGGCACATCAGAAGACAAACGTAAACCAGCACAGACTGGAGAAGCGTAAGCCAGTTCTGGCTATCTGTGATCAATCTACCCAAATAAATCATAGGTCGTATGCCTAATGAATAAAACAGTTATAAATCATAAATCACCTATCCTGCTAGCTGACTGACCGGTTGTCCGTATTTACGGCATTCAGGCACTAATCTGGTCACATAATACGAGTACTGTCTGTAGCTTATGGGGCCTAGCATGGACCGACCCATAGTACAGCCTACAAATATAGAGGCCAACCCACAAAGCCTCTACTTGCTATTCGACAGAATCCATAGTTACCCTGTCCACATGTACAACTTTACGTTTTTTGGCTTTAGTTTCTGCATCAAAACTAATTTCTTCATATCATAGTTAAGAAAAAGTGTCTTACCTATCTGACAGATATCAATTTGTGTCGAATAGTGATATTGATTCCTCTATGCAAATATCAACTTAGGCATCCCTCAAGGTTCTTCCCTAGATCGTTTGATATTTATAATTTATATCAACAATCTTCCTGACTGTGTAGCTTGCTCCCCTTGCCTTTATACCGGCAATACTTGCCTCATGTTCTCGGCCAAGTGCTTTGAAGAATTGAAAAATCGTACAAAATTAGAAGTACATAAGTTCGAAAGTTGGATGCTTGCTAACGAGCTCACTTTGAACGCATCAAAATCAAATTTAGTAATCATCGATTCAAGACTAAATTCTCTACATGCTCACTTCAGAAAAATATAATAATGACACCTAATAATGACACCTCATTGACTTGACTTTTGCAGTATTCTTCTACTAATTTACTACTAACTTTTGCAGTATTCTTCTACTTTTGCAGTATTCTTCTATTAATAATGACACCTCATTGACTTGACTTTTGCAGTATTCTTCTACTTTTGACATGAGAACTTGAGGATCATCTGGATCTTCCTGATCATTAAATTTCAACTGACGAGACAGCTTGATAACATCTGTTCCAGCAGTATGCAAGATAATAGCACTTTTTGTCTCATTATCTTGTTTTGAAATTCCACTGGCTTTCAAATAAAGCTCTATGGATTCTTTCCATTCATCGAAATGCACCGACAGATTGTCATGCCTTAGGTCTAAGTGTCCAGGTGGAGTAACAGCTATATTGACAGGCTGAGCCTGTGCTCTTTGTGGCATTTTCAAATTTTAGCAAATTCTCAGCTGCTTGATTTCAACAGTGTGCCACGTTAAAAGTTTTCAGCTAACTATACAGTAGTGCTAAGCCGTTAACAGGATAACAGTCAAGATACTAAGCTACGCTGCCACCATGTTTGGATTATATCAGATACTTGACTTGTACTTTATTAAAAATAAAGTATACAACAAATTCGAATGCATTAACCAATAAAAAGCACGAGGAAATAGCTACGACGTCAGTCATGCATAAAAAGCGGATATGGATTACTTATCCACTATCAACATTGTACGTAAAAAAATGTCCAAATTCGAAACAGCAACAACAGTTCATAATCATTTGCACAAACATTTACCCCCTGCTTTTGACAATTAATTCAACAAGATTGTAATTACTTACGATCAACGCATTCGGTTTGCTAAAGTTTCAAACTATATGCGTATATCATTACTTAAAACTAAAAGAACACAACAATCAATTAATATGCTGGTGTTAAAATATGGAATTCCATTCATCATGAATTAACCCGTATTTTCCCGCGTCGGTTGAAATCGTCGCAACGTTTTTCTACAAAATTCTTTTCCGTAAACAGTTTTTTGCAATTCGTTTTTACGATTTTGCTTGCCTAAATAACTACTCTTAATTCACTTTCAACTCCAAAATTTTTATCTTTGGTATCATTCATTCAAAATATAATAAATCAAAAAGAAGGAAACAGGAAAAATTAAATTTTAAAAGTAGTCATCAATTACAAATTATGAAAACGGGACAAGCGTTTTCTTTTACATAAAAAAGTTATTTTAGGTGTATATGATCATTCTATTTCACTTTTGGTGTTGTTGCACTTTTATTATTCCAGCTACACGACTTCTTCCAGCGTCGGATTAAGCCAGGGGTGGGAAACTGTCAAAGCACAGCGGGTCACATTGATTGCATAATATTTTTAGCGGGCCATATTTACTTTTGTTAATTCGTGTTTGTTTATTTTCCTTGTTTTTTAGACATTGACGAATGCGACATGAATACGCACAATTGTGATAACACACTTGCCGTGTGTTCAAACACACCAGCAGGAAGCTTCACATGCACGTGTATTGCTGGATACACTGGGATTGGAACTTTAGGAAACTGTGTCGGTGAGTCACGCTGTAGCTTGCCCAGTTTTGTTAATTTGCGTGTGATTATTTTCCTTGTTGATTAGACATTGATGAATGCGCAATGAATACGGACAATTGCGATGATACACTCGCCAAATGTACAAACACACCAGCAGGAAGCTTCACATGCACGTGTACTGCTGGATACACTGGGGATGGAACCACAGGAACGTGTATTGGTGAATACAACTTGGTTCTGCCCAATTTTGTGTTCTCCTTTGCTGATTTCCCTTGTTGTTTAGACATTGATGAATGCGCCATGAATACGGACAACTGCGATGATACACTCACCACGTGTTCAAACACACCAACCGGAAGCTTCACATGCACGTGTATAACTGGATATACTGGGGATGGAACCACAGGATGGTGTCACCGTGAGTAAAGCTCAAATCTACCCAATTTTGCGTTCTGTTTGGCTGATTTTCTTTGTTAATCAGCATTCGATTTTTGCGGCACGAATGCGCACAATTGCGACAAAACACTTGCCGAGTGTTCAAACACACCACCAGGAAGCTTCACATGCACGTGCATTTCTGGTTACACTGGGGATGGAACTACAGGAAATTGTGTCGGTGAGTCACGATATACCTTGCCCAGTTTTGTTAATTTGTGTGTGTTTATTTTCCTTGTTGATTAGACATTGACGAATGCGCCATGAATACGGACAATTGTGATGATACACTCGCCACGTGTTCAAACACACCAACAGGAAGCTTCACATGCACGTGTATAACTGGATACACTGGGGATGGAACTACAGGAACGTGCATTGGTGGGTGAAACTCGAGTCAGCCCAAGTTTGTGTTTTGTTTTGCTGATTTCCCATGTTATTTAGACATTGATGAATGCGCCATGAATACGGACAATTGCGACAAAACACTCGCCGAATGTTCAAACACACCAGCAGGAAGCTTCACATGCACGTGTATTGCTGGATACACTGGAGATGGAACTACAGGAAATTGTGTCGGTGAGTCACGATATACCTTGCCCGGTTTTGTTAATTTGTGTGTGTCTTAAAATATTTCAAATATTCTTAAAGAGGAGGTTCGGTGGCTACAAAATACGGAGTTAGAAAAAGTGTTATGTCACAAAAAACATTTTCCCAACTTTACTCTGACGAACAGATTTCGCTGAGGCAGCAATTGCAATTTTAAAAAATAGTGGTAGGTGGCGCAAGAGAGATATTTGACGTCATTGAGTGGCAGCTGCTAAATTCTAGCAATGCGCAAACATAAAGATATCATCGAGTTACAACCAGGTGGCATACAAAAATGAACCATTTTCGTAGTAATTACCTAACTAACTAACAGTTTTCTTTCTATGCGACCTACCATAGGTTAAAATATAATATATATGGCACATCAGAAGACAAACGTAAACCAGCACAGACTGGAGAAGCGTAAGCCAGTTCTGGCTATCTGTGATCAATCTACCCAAATATATCATAGGTCGTATGCCTAATGAATAAAACAGTTATAAATCATAAATCACCTATCCTGCTAGCTGACTGACCGGTTGTCCGTATTTACGGCATTCAGGCACTAATCTGGTCACATAATACGAGTACTGTCTGTAGCTTATGGGGCCTAGCATGGACCGACCCATAGTACAGCCTGCAAATATAGAGGCCAACCCACAAAGCCTCTACTTGCTATTCGACAGAATCCATAGTTACCCTGTCCACATGTACAACTTTACGTTTTTTGGCTTTAGTTTCTGCATCAAAACTAATTTCTTCATATCATAGTTAAAAAAAAGTGTCTTACCTATCTGACAGATATCAATTTGTGTCGAATAGTGATATTGATTCCTCTATGCAAATATCAACTTAGGCATCCCTCAAGGTTCTTCCCTAGATCGTTTGATATTTTTAGTTTATATCAACAATCTTCCTAACTCTGTAGCTTGCTCCCCTTGCCTTTATGCCGACAATACTTGCCTCATGTTCTCGGCCAAGTGCTTTGAAGAATTGAAAAATCGTACAAAATTAGAAGTACTTAAGTTCGAAAGTTAGATGCTTGCTAACGAGCTCACTCTGAACGCATCAAAATCAGATTTAGTAATCATCGATTCAACACTAAATTCTCTACACGCTCACTTCAATGTTAGCTGCAAAACTGGTACAATCAAATCCGCATAAAGCTCTAGGAGTAATCACTGATAATAAATTAAACTTCAAGGAGCATATACAAAAATTTAAAAGTTTAAGTTTCGCGATCAGTGAGTATTCTCAGTAAATTAAAATTCTACCTTCTTCAATCCACCTTGCTAAAACTTTATCACTCATTGATACATTTCCACTTACTTTACGGACTTGTAATTTGGAGTAATACCTATCCATCTCATCTTTCTTAACTATCCAAAATTCAAAACGAAGCTATGAGAATAATCACCCGAAGTGATGGGTATGACAGTGCTAAACCCTTATATCGAAAAAATGAAAATTTGTACGTAAAAAAATGTCCAAATTCGAAACAGCAACAACAGTTCATAATCATTTGCACAAACATTTACCCCGTGCTTTTGACAATTACTTCAACAAGGTTGTAATTACTTACAATCAACGCATTCGGTTTGCTAAAGTGTCAAACTATTTGCGTATATCATTACTTAAAACTAAAAGAACACAACAATCAATTAATATGCTGGTGTTAAAATATGGAATTCCATTCATCATGAATTAACCCGTATTTTCCCGCGTCGGTTGAAATCGTCGCAACATTTTTCTACAAAATTCTTTTCCGTAAACAGTTTTTTGGAGTTCATTTTTACGGTTTTGCTTGCCTAAATAACTACTGTTAATTCACTTTCAACTCCAAAATTTTTATCTTTGGTATCATTTATTCAAAATATAATAAATCAAAAAGAAGGAAATAGAAAAAATTAAATTTTGAAAGTAGTCATCAATTAAAAATTATGGAAACGGGACAAGCGTTTTCTTTTACATAAAAAAGTTATTTTAGGTGTATATGATCATTCTATTTCACTTTTGGTGTTGTTGCACTTTTATTATTCCAGCTACACGACTTCTTCCAGCGTCGGTTTAAGCCAGGGGTGGGAAACTGGCAAAGCACAGCGGGCCACATTGATTGCATAATATTTTTAGCGGGCCATATTTACTTTTAATTTGTAAATTTTGCCTTAAAAATACACAATATTTCGTCGTAAATTTATGAAACATTCATAGTGAGTTTTTTTACCGCAAAATCAGACACTTTTGCGTGTTTTTTATGCCACAAACAATATATAGGATGTAGTTGAATGTGACACAGTTTTTAAGAAATCTTGAATTTTGCTATTCTACCAGTTTGTTTACTATGACGCGAGCCACATTCAAAACTTAAGCGGGCCGTAAGTTCTCCACCCCTGGTTTAAACCGACGTTAGTAGCAGTAGATGCGCCATCTCAAACAGAAAATGTTGAGCAATTGGTGAGCCGGAAAATGAAGCCATACGTTTTAAACAACCTACGGATCGGCGTATCTGAAAAAAACGATGTATTTCCGTTCGTTTAGAGATTACGTTCAGTAATTCGTGACAATATGGAATATTTAGTTTAGTTGACAACGTACTTGCAAATTTAATTGCATTGACGTAATTGCTGGTTTACTAATTGACAAAATTTGATTTTATCTATGTTTAGTTATGTAAGTTGCTTTTATCTTTAACGTTTTTAAGTTTGGAAATTGCAAGTTTGCATTCAAGCCCAAACTATTCATTAATTTTCAACACGAATTCGTTTCACGTGTTAATTTTTTATTATTTTGTTTTATTCAAAAAAGTTTTTTATTATGAAATAAGTTATGTAAAAATTTAGTTACTTCTAAACTTTTTTGCTGTAGTATTGCAATTAGGAATTTAATAGTTTTTTGATTTTTATTTTATGATAAAAAGTCTTTTTGTTACAGCATTGCAATTAAAAACTTAATAGTTTTTTTAATTTTTATTTTATGATGAATGAAATATTTTTGTTGCAGTATTGCAATTGAAACCTAATAGTTTTTTTTTATTTTAATTTTTAAGTATTTTTATTATAAAATAAATTACATAAAGATTTAATTACTTCTAAATTTTTTGTTACAATATTTCAATTAAAACTTTAATAGTTTTTTTTTTACTTTTTCTTTTATAACAAAAGAAATTTTTTGTTACAGTATTGCAATTAAAAACTTAATAGTTTTTTTTATATTTATTTTGTAAGTTTTTTTTTTATAAAATAAATTACATAAAGATTTAATTACTTCTAAAATTTTTGTTACAGTATCGCAATTAAAAATTCAATAATTTTTGTTTGGTTTTTTTTCATAACAAAAGAAATATTTTGTTGCAGTATTGCAATTAAAAATTTAATAGTTTTTATTTTAATTTTTATTTTGTGATGAAAGAAATAATTTTGTTACAATATTGCAATTAAAAATTTAATAGTTTTTCTTTTAATTTTTATTTTATGATGAAAAAAATATCGATTTCATACTTCCTAGATAAAATTATTGCTGCATTTTAGTTTTACATATGTGATAGAATTTATACTTTAGTTATTTTGATCAATCTAAAGTTGTTGTTACATTATTTCTTTTCTTGTATTTTAAAAACTTTTACGTTAATAGTATTATTTACCAGTTGAATAACTTAGGGAATTATTGTTATCTTCCTTTAATGTATTAATTTTTTTTTGTAAGTATTTTTATTATGAAATAAATCATGTAAAAATTTAATTATTTCTAAAATTTTTTGTTATTGTATCGAATTTCAGTTATTAAAAGTGACGCTTTTGTTATGGTTTTGTGCAAAAAATATTGAGGGTTGCTGAGTTGACTTGATCACAAACATACCACCAGACGAGTCGCTGACTTGGTCACAAACAAAAGACTAGATGTGGTTTCTGAGTTGCTGTCAGCAGTTACGTTGGTATGTACCACAAGTATAAAATCATGAAATAATTTGTGATATCTGTCATAAAATGTTTATGAAGAAGTCCAATTTGAACCGACATGTGAAAACAATACATGAGAAGAAAGAAGACTTTGCATGTATGAAATGTCAGAAAAACTTCAAGGAGATGCATCCTTTAAAACGTCACCAGCAAAAGTGCGGAAAATGTAGAAGATGTGGAGCACAATTTGATTTGCTGACAGATTTTGCAAAACATTCTTGCAAAAGAAAACACACTGAAAACGAAAAAACACCAACTAAAAAAGCAAGAAACTCGTATCGAAAACCGAATTACACCGGCGATCTTCGAGCAAAGAACCAGAAGGAGTTTGAGGTTTTGAGGTTTTCGAAATTTTGAACACATGATCGACACAATTGCTGAAAGAATAATAAGTGATCAACAAACCAGATTCAAACTGAATTATAGCTTTGGGCATGTCCTGAGGAATATTGACACTGATGAATTCCGTTATTATCACCTCTCCAGCAACAACGCTCAAGTATTGGACGCGGCTGTGACCATAAGCAGCAGCAACGAGTTAGAGGAATTTTTACACAAGACAGCAGCGAAGGATTTTTTGGAAAATTTCAACCGACCGGATACAAAATGGAAAACAATCCGGATTACGAATTTGGTCTTTTACATCAATCATTTGGCGGATGCACCTCTATCAGGACCTGTAGAGCTTCCAGACTTTTTAACGCATAATCGAGGGGTGGTGAATCATACAGCCAACGACAATCCATGTTTTTTTCGATGTTTATCTATTTTTCGCGGTTGTGATAAACGTTCGTGCGAACAAGATGCTAAACAATTATTCGCCGCTTATCGCAAACATTTTCATATCGATCCTGATCTGTTTCAAGGCGTTTTTCTCATTGATTTTCCAGAGATAGAAGATTTTTTTGAGATTAGTATCGTTGTTTACGAGCTCCAAGATAAAAAAGCGAAACTAATACAGCGTAGTCGCGAGTTGTACAGCGAAACCATGCAATTGAATGTTTTCAAAAATCATTTAAGCTTGATTGTTGACTTTGAAAAGTATTGTGATGTTTACCAATGCCAGCGATGTGATAAACAATGGTATGGGCGAAAAGATTTTTTGAGACACACCGTCTCTTGCGACCAAACTGTTACACAATCTTTTCCAGGCGGTATTTTTAAAAATCAACCAACTATTTTTCAAAAATTAGAAGATATAGACGTTTTTGTACCCCACGATCAACGACATTACCCTTTTTACTGTTGCTACGATTTCGAGTCGATTTTACGTCAAAATAATTTACCTGAAAACGGTAAAAAACTTTCTTTTACTTCCAAACACATCCTTTTAAGTGTGGGCATAGCTTCCAATATCCCAAATTTTGAAGATCCCATTTGTTTTGTTTCTGAGGGTAACGAAACTGTATTAGTTCAAAAAATGGTTGATCATATGGAAAAACTCTCAGATGCTGCATATGCAATCCTGCAGCAAAAATATGAATACGTGTTTGATGCTCTTGTTATCAGTCCCAATTGTCGGAGCGAAAATCTTTTAAAAGAATTTGATGCTTTCATTCGAGAACTCCCTATACTGGGTTACAACAGCTCTAAATACGACCTACCTTTAATTCAAACCATACTGATTCGCGAATTGGTGGAAAAAATTGATTTTGTGATTAAAAAAGCAAACACTCATCTCTGTTTAAAGACTGCCAAACTTCGATTTTTGGATATTCGAAATTACATTTCTCCTGGCTTCAGCTATCGATCTTTTCTTTTGGCTTACGGTTGCACTGCAAAGAAATTTTTCTTTCCTTATCGCTTCATTCGTGATTTAAAAGCATTAGAACAGCCGTCTGTTCCACCGTACGAGGCATTTTTTAGTGAAATCACAAATTCTAACATCTCTCCCTCAGAATATGAGTTTGTCAAAAAGACCTGGAAAGAAAAAGAGTGGAAGACTCTCAAAGATATACTCATTTATTACAACGTGATGGATTGCGGACATTTTGTTGAAGCTGTAGGTAAAATGTTACAGCCTTATTTGGCACAAGGTATTGATATATTTAAATCTAGCTTTTCTGTTAGTGGAGTTGCTAAAATTCAAATGCTCCAGAGATGTGAAAAAGAAGCTTTTTTCTGTCTGTTTCCCAAAAGACACGCTGACCTTTATCATACTTTGAGATCCAATATCACAGGCGGACTATCCATTGTTTTTACCAGACTAGCTATTAAAGACGAAACAAAAATTCGTCCTCATGAGGTATCTAATCCAGAAACGTGCAAGAAAGTAATAGGTCTTGACGCGAATAGTTTGTATTTGCACGCTATATCCCAAGACTTGCCTTGTTCATACTTTATTCGCTACCGAGAAAAAGACCATTATCGCCCAGATCCTTGCTGCAAATACGGGCTCTCATCTTATCAATGGTTAAAATGGATCAGTTACACCCAAAATAAAGAAATTCAGCACAAATATTCAGGTCAAGGCGAAAAGAAACTGACTCAGTACTCGTTGATTGGGTTCGCTCCAGCGACTAATGAAGTTTTTGAATTTGATGGTTGTTTTTGGCACGGATGCGACAAGTGTTCAGCAAATCCTGACGGTAGTCCCAAAAAAGTTCATCCGGTTAACGGAAAAACCTATGAAGAGCTTCGACAAGACACCTTGAATAAGACCAAAAAGTTAGAGGAAGCAGGTTATAGAGTCAATAGAATAAGAGAATGTGAGTGGAAAAAACTAAAAAGAAATCCGGAAGTTGCTTCGTTCCTAAAAAAGCTAAAGTGTGTAGAGCCTTGCAACCAGCTGACGTTTGAAAAAATTATAGAGGGCATCCAGTCTGAATCGCTTTATGGATTACTTATCTGCTCTATTCACACCCCGGAAGAATTGAAACCAAAGTTCTCTGATTTTCCACCGATCATAAAAAACACAATGATTTCACGTTCTGATATTGGAGAATACATGCAAAAAATCGCAGAAGAACAAGGATTTTTGAAAAAACCGAGAAAGTACCTCATCGGCAGTTATTTTGGAGAAGAGATTCTTATCAATACTCGGATGGCAAAATTCTATCTGGAGTTGGGGTAAAAATCACTCGCATCCAAGAATTTATTCAATTTTTCCCCATGAAGTGTTTTGACGAACTATCCCAGGAAATTGTGCAAAACCGTCGTCTTGGCGATATCGACCCAGATAAAAAAGTGTTAGCGATGACGTCAAAGCTCTGTGGTAACAGTTTTTACTCTGCTACTCTTTTGAATCGAAGCAAACACCGTGCTGTTACGTATCGTACCGATTCCAACATCAACGAAGCAATCAACAACCCACGGTTTTCTCACTTGGAACAATTGAAACCCGGTCTATACGAAGTAAAGAGCTTGAAAAAGCAAATCAAACACGACTTACCCCTTCAATTAGGGATCTCTGTTTATTTAGAAGCAAAACTCCATATCCTTAAGTTTTTTTACCACTTTTTGGATAAGTATATCTCAAAAAAATGCTATTCATTGATCGAGAGCGATACAGACTCTCTTTACTTTTCTATTAGCCACGACTCTTTAGATGATTGTGTCCCTCAACATCTCAAAGAAGAGTATTTTAGAGAAAAAAGGAAGTATATGCCGGCAGACTGCTGTGATGAGTGCCTAAACAAGTTCATTGACGTCAAAGTCTCTGGAGGTATCTGGACACCACTTTCTTGCTGTCAAAAAAGAAATGCTTTTGATACAAGGGTGCTCGGATTAATGAAAACCGAGTATGAAGGAGAAAAGGCGGTTGCTTTAACTTGCAAAACGTATTTTTGTGAGGGAAAAAGCAAAAAACAAGTCTGCAAGGGCGTTAGTATCCTACAAAATCCTTTAACTTTTGAAAAATACTTCCAAGCACTTGATTCTATGCAACCATTAAGTGTTGTAAATAGAGGGTTCATTACTCGAAAACACAATATCTTAACATACCATCAAGAAAAAAGAGGATTGACCCCCTTTTACTGCAAACGTGTTGTTCATCAAGACTGAATTTACACATCTCTCCTAAATTTATAATTCTACTTTACAATCGACTGATTTTATGTGAAGAGTTAGGACTGGATCCCTTTATTTTAAACTCATTGCCTCGAAAAATAATTCGTTGAGTTTGGAGACTTTGAATTCATTGGCTTTGAAAGTCATCAAAAGCACATGAGTGGATTCAACTTGAATCTAATCCTAGAAGATATTTGTTGAATCTTGTTTGTATTTTTTCTGCGTCATGTGAATACTTGATTTGTGTTAAGAATATCGCATGATTATACAAACTGAACCGGGTATTACTGCTATTTTGTCAAGAGAGCGTTTTCTTTGTAAATATCATTATACCTCTGTCTTGGATATTTTTTAATCATGTAAATATTTGTGCTTGAGTGAAAATGTAGCGATGAAAATTACAAAATGCGTGATGAAAACGAAGAAACTTTGATGTTTCTTGTAATAGCAAAAGTTTTCTCTTGTATTATTCGTTTCCTGTCACGGTAAGACTCTAAGTTCATGCTTCGCTGATCAGTCTTAGGCGCGCATTGTCAACGACATGACTGCGCTTTGAGGAAGCGGAAATCCTGGCGTCAAGCGCACATTTAAAGCATCAAATTAATTTTATACTTGTGGTACGTAATGTGCATTTTAAACTCTGAAACAGGTTTTATAGACAGCTAGTGCCATCATAGTTCTCTATAATATGGTTGTACAACTGTGTCACGTGACCCACTCGTCACGCATGAGTTACAAGGTACGCTCTGAATTGCTCCCAAGGAGCACATCAGATTAGCAGTTGAAACAACATGAAGCTAGTGTGGAAGGCCTAGTCGTAGGAGAATTAGGCATAGGGTTAGTCGAAGGAAACAGGAGTGCAGGGAGGGAAAAGGTACTGGGGGTGTAAGGGCGGGGGTGCAAATCTATGTTGAGCAATGGAGGGATGATTTAGCAAAATTAACACGTCTGCAGATGCCCAATTTTTTGTCAAAATAAAGTGAAGACCAAGAAAACAAAAGGTTGCAGATGCCCATTTTTTTGCCCAAAATGAAGTAAAGACCAAAAAAAGGTCATCACGTTCGCTGATGCCCAGTTTTGAGTACCGGTAGGTTACTTACACATTAAAAGTATTGGGGGGATGCTGCCGAATTCTTGGGGGGATGCATCCCTCATCCTACCTGGATTTGCACCCATGTGTAGGGGGAGATGTGGGATAGAGTATGGGGTAAGTCTGGGTAGGTGTGGTAGAGTGTACGAGGTGAATGTTGACAGGTTGAGGTTGAGGGTGTGGGAAAAGGGGTGAAGAAGTGAGTTGGGTTGTGGAGAGGTGTGGGAAAAGGCATAGGCCTAGTCGTAGGAGACGGGGGTGCAGGGAGGGCAACCACCCTCCATTTGTAAAATTTGAAAAGGCCGCGTTAAAAATTCAAGCACTGTAAAATGTTTTTTGGGCATGATTTGAATGCTCAAAATTAGTTTTGACTGATTTTTTGAATTGATGAGTTCCTGAAAATATTTTTTTCCAGTTCAGCAGGGTTAATGATTTGCGAGCAAATAACAACTTGTTGATACAATGCCAGTTTGGCAGTATCTAGATTTAATGAGGTTGTTGCCTTGCATATTTTTTCATTATGTTTAGTCTACTTGTCCTGAGTTATGTACAGTGATGGGTATGATACCCTAAATTTGTGCTAAGCGATATCGATATGCGATACATTCAAATTGGGCTAAAGCGATACCAATGCGCTATACTTAAAAATACTACTTTAGCCATACCAATACGTGATGCAGTATCGTCGATACTTGTACCTCAATTCATTTTTGTAACAAGTTCTAATTACCAAGTTTGACGTACATCATCATAATGCAGTAGTGATTTTTTTCTCAGTAACCTTAACTTTTCTGTCAAAAGTTGTTTTTTTTTTCGATACAGTATTCCTATTGTGAGCAACAAAGCAATATTAGGGGTATTGCAAAATGAATATTGGTGGGTCGCGTAAAGCAGTGTTCCCTCCAGACATAAAAATTTTTAAAAAAATGCTCACAACTAACAAAATTTGGACAAAAATGCAAGCTATCATAATTTTAAAAATTTGGGGTATTTAAGCTGATCAAAGACCTTTTATGTTTGTTTTATTTTTCACTTTTTTAGGGAATAATTAAAGACCTATTTTTTAGAGACTTGGACAAAAAAGTGGGTCGTCATAAGCTGTGGTTATAAAAAGTGGGTCCCAACTCTGAGAAGTTTGGAAACCAAGTCTGCTCAATCCGTGTTGTTGCTTTTTTTCAATGCAAGCAGCCTATCCCTACTGTAGCATACTACCCCTACCTCACCTTCACTGTTCACCTACTGACTTAAACTTTTTTGTATTTTTTATTATGGCCAAAAATATTGATTAAAAAAAGAAGCTTTTGCATTCACCCACAGAACTGTTGCACTTTCGTAAGTTTTACTTCTTGTATCTACCTGAACCTCCTTTTGACTTTCAATACTCTAAAAGCAGCTTTTTTCCTAAAATCAAAAATCAAAACAGTTCAGTGTAGCCTACCACATGCTAAAATTCAGTTCTTTAATTTTGAAATTGCAGTGTATGGCTTTATGGCTACCAGCTTTCAAAGAACAGTACCTGAACTTTTATTACTTTTGGGAGAGTGTAGATGGTGGGGGAATTGGGAAATTTTTGGTAGTTGGGGCAGTTGGGTCAAGTATGGGGGAAATATGGAAGGAGTGGGGAAGTGTATTGGGGTGTGGGGGGAGGTAAAGGAAGGTGTGTTGGGGGTGTGGGAAGTGTGTTGGGGTGTGCCAAAGTATGGGGTGGTGTGGGGAATGGGGGTAGGTGTGTGGAAGTGTGTTTGGGGTGTGGCGAAATGTGTTTGGGATGTGGGGAAAGGTGTGAAAAGGGTTTTGGGGTGGGGTCAAAGTGGGGGGTGCGAGGAAGTGTGAGAAGAAATATGGGACAATCTGGAAGAGCGGGAAAATATGGGGAGAAGGGTAGTGTCACAATTTTGGACCTCAACTCTCCTGACCCCAACCCTCCAACCCCAACCCCCCTGACCACAATTCCCCCGATCCCTAACTTCCCTGGCCCCCCAATCCAACTACCCCAACCTCCCGACTTCAACTCCCCCGACCCCAACCCCTTCGACGCCACCCCCCCGACTTCAACCTACCCGACCCCAACTTCACTAACCCCAACACCCCCGACCCCAACCCCCCAACTTCAACCCCCTCGACCCCAACCCCCCCAACTTCAACCCCCTCGACCCCAACTCTTCTGACCCCACCCCCCAGCAGTCCCCCTAACTCCAACCCCTTGACTTCAATTCCCCCGACTTCAATCTCCTCACTGCCAACTCCCCGATCCCGACTCTTCCGACCCTTAACTCCCCCGACCCCACACCCCGACTCCACCCCCCCAACCCCAACTTTTCTGACCCTACGCCCCAACCACTATTTCGCCGATCCCAAACCCCCAACCTCAAATTCTCCTACCCAAGCCCCCCTGACCCCAACCCCCCTACTTTAACCCCCCTGACCCCAATTCTCCTGGCCCCAACACCCCCGACCCCAACCCCCAAATCCAACCTCCTCGACCCCAACTCTTCTGACCCCACCCCCCCACCCACAACTTTGCCAACCCCAACCCCCTTGACCCCAGTCCCCTTGACTCCAACCCCCTCAATGCCAACCCCCCGATCCCAACTCTTCCAACCCTAAACTCCCCCAACCCACACCCCTGACCCCACCCCCAACCACAACTACTCCGACCCCCAACTCCAAATTCTCCGACCCCAGCCCCTAACTCCAACCTCCCTACTTCAACTACCCCGACTTCAACCCCCCCGACCCCAACCTCCCCCCAACTACAACCTCCTCGACCCCACCTCCCCTGAGGCCCTGACCCCACCCTCCAACCACAGCTCTGCCGACCCTAACCCCCCTGATCCCAACTTTCCAGACTACAACCCCCCGATCTCAACCCCCTGATCCCAACTCCGCCGATCCCAACCCCCTGATTCCACCCCGCAACCCCAACTTTTCTGACCCCACCCCCCAACCACAACTGCCTCAACCTCAAATTTTCCGACTCCAACCCCCAGACCTTAACCCCCCTCGACCCCAACTCTTTTGACCCCACCTCCCAACCACAACTTTGCCGACCCCAGTCCTCCCGACTCCAACCCCCCGACCTCAACCCCCTCAATGCCAACCCCCAGATCCCAACTTTTTCGACCCCAACTTTTCTGACCCCACTCCCCAACCACAACTCCGCCGACCCCAAATTCTCCGACCCCAGCCCCCCTGACTCCAACTCCCCCGACCCCCCTACTTCAACTCCCCTGATGCCACCCCCCGACTTCAACACCCCCGACCCCAGTCCCCCCGACTCCAACTTCCCTGACCCAACTCCCCTGACCCCAACCCCCCAAACTTTTCCTCACCTTCCCCAACACTTTCCCACATCTCCCCACACCCCAGCACACTTTTCCACACCTCCCTCAGTACTTCCCCACATCCGCCCACAACTCTCACTTTCCCCACTGCCCCACATCTTCTTTCACCTTCCCCACACTCCAACACACTTTTCCACACCCCTTCTCACCTCCTCCTGCCCTTCGCCACATCCTCACACCTTTCTCCACATCTCTCTCACCCCCCCCAACACGTTTTTTACACCTCCCCCACACTTCTCCCACCTCCCTTTACACTTCCCCTCACCCCAACGCACTTCCTCACTCCTCCCCCCACACTTCTTCCTAAAAATTGTTTGTTATTACGCCTGTGGTTGCGGCATTACTGTACTAAAATATCGTGGAAATTCTACTTCCGTACCTTCTCATTGAAGCGTGACAAGATAAAAAAGAGAAAAAGAAGAAAAAGAGTTGTACAACCATATTATAGAGAACTATGGTGCCACAGATACGGCAGTGAAAAATTAATTTACGTAACCTAAGACGTTTTCTATGGGGCGCCGTGTGTAAAGCTACGCAATATAAAATTTTATAAATTTAAGTTTGCAATAATTCTTAATATGTACCGCAAATATTACGTAATGATTTCACCTAATAAAAGCAAGTCAAACTCTAGCATTGGTAAAATGTTCGCGTTGATACAACTACGATGATACACTCGCTAAGTGTTCAAACACACCAGCAGGAAGCTTCACATGCATGTGTATTGATGGATACACTGGGGATGGAACTACAGGAACGTGCATTGGTGAATACAACTTGGGTCTGCCGAATTTTGTGTTCTCCTTTGCTGATTTCCCTTGTTGTTTAGACATTGATGAATGCGCCATGGATGCGGACAACTGCGATGATACACTCGCCAAGTGTTCCAACACACCAGCAGGAAGCTTCACGTGCACGTGTATAACTGGATACACTGGGGAAGGAACTACAGAAAATTGTTTCGGTGAGTCACGCTAAGGCTTGCTCAGTTTTGTTAATTTGTACGTGTTTATTTTCCTTGATATTTAGACATTGACGAATGCGCCATGAATACGGACAATTGCGATGATACACTCGCCCATTGTTCAAACACACCAGCAGGAAGCTTCACCTGCACGTGTATGCTTTTGTTCAAATGTTTGTGCTGGCAAGATGAGCAAAAGAAGGGCGTTATCAGTAGCAGAATGGGCAAAAGTTGTAACTTTGAATGAAGAGGGCTAATCAGAAAGCCAGTTTTCAAACAAAAAGGAAAAAGTAGCAAACCAGCGATCCATCAGGCCGTTGCACATTCTCAAAAATTTGTGAGTTTTCAGGACCTGCACAGGTTTGGAAATCCCAGAGTTACCTTCCAAAGGGATAATCACCTGATAAAATGAGTGGTAGTGGGTTCCTCTATTCGTTCAAGCAAAAAAATTGGGTCGGCGTTGTAGCAACAGTAATCTTGATCAACAAGGTCGGCTCAATTTTCTTACTTAAACAAATAAGTGAACACAGTACCACCTATTTTATCACGTGATCATCCCTTCGGAAAGTAACCCTAAAACTTCCCAACCTGTGCTAGTACTGAAAAGTTCAAAAACAATTTGAAACTGTTCCATTGCCTGATGGATTGTTAGTGTAATAAACTTTAGTTTTTTTGGAAATTGCCTTCTCGAACATCCCTTTCCATTCAAAGCAACAACTTTGCCCAGTCTGCCACTGATAACAACCTTTTTTGATCATTTTTCCAACGCAAAAAGTTGCACAAAACCAAAAACTTTTGGCTTCCAAACCAAATCAAGTGCAAACACTCTTACTGTTAAGGCTTCACTTGTATTTTATTTGTTACAAAACAAACTTCATGGAACATAAAAAGTCAACGCGACATAACCTTAGCCGGAGTTTTAGCTATTTCCCACAAAAAAACACCTTTTATCTATGCGATCTTAAACTTTCGAGCGCAACTGCATTTAGAAATCGACGAATGCGCCATGTAACGAACAATTAACACAATACATCACCAAGTGTTCGAACACACCAGCAGAAAGCTTCCCATGCACGTGTAATGCTGGATACACTGGGGATGGAACCACAAAAAAATGTATTGTTGATTGAACTTCCGATCTGCCCAATTCTGTGTTCTCCTTTGCTGATTTCCCTCGTTATTTAGACATTGACGAATGCGCCATGAATACGGACAACTGCGATGATACACTCGCCGATTGTTCAAACACACCAGCAGGAAGCTTTACGTGTACGTGTATTGCTGGATACACTGGGGATGGAACTACAGGAACGTGCATCGGTGAGTAAATTTGGGTCTGCCCCATTTTGTGTTTTGTCTTGCTGACTTTCCTTGTTATTTAGACATTGACGAATGCGCCATGAATGCGGATAATTGCGATGATACACTCGCCGGGTGTTCAAACACACCAGCTGGAAGCTTTACATGCACGTGTATTGCTGGATACACTGGGGATGGAACTACAGGAACGTGTATTGGTGAGTAAAACTCAGGTCTGCCCAATTTTGTCTGCCCAATTTTGTTTACATGCACGTGTATTGCTGGATACACTGGGGATGGAACTACCGAAACGTGCTTCGGTGAGTAAAACTTGGGTCTATCGGATTTCGTGTTCTCCTTTGCGGTGAAACACACCACCGAGTGGTGAAACACACCAGCAGGAAGCTTCACATGCACGTGTAATGTTGCATACGCTAGAGATCGAAGTAGAAAAACCTGTATCGGCGAGTAAAACTTGGCTTTGTCCAAATTCGTGTTCTCCATTTGCTGATTTCCCATGTTATGTAGACATTGATGAATGCGCCATGAATACGGACAACTGCGATGATACACTTGCTGATTGTTCAAACACACCAGCTGGAAGCTTCACATGCACGTGTATTGCTGGATACACTAGGGATGGAACTACAGGAACGTGTATTGGTGAGTAAAACTTGGGTCTGCCGAATTTTGTGTTCTCTTTTCCTGATTTTTTTGTTGATTAGACATTGACGAATGCGCCGAGAATACGGACAACTGCGATGATACACTCGCTGATTGTTCAAACACACCAGCTGGAAGCTTCACATGCACGTGTATTGCTGGATACACTGGGGATGGAACTACAGACACGTGTATCGGTGAGTAAATTTGGGTCTGCGCAATTTTGTGTTTTGTTTTGCTGATTTCCCATGTTATCTAGACATTGACGAATGCGCCATGAATGCGGACAACTGCGATGATACACTCGCCGAGTGTTCAAACATACCAGCAGGAAGCTTCACATGCACGTGTATTGCTGGATACACTGGGGATGGAACTACAGGAACGTGTGTTGGTAAATAAAACCTTAAGTTTGCCGAATTTTCTGTTCTCCTTTCCTGATTTTTTGATTATTTAGACATTGATGAATGCGCCATGAATACGGACAACTGCGATGATACACTCGCCGGGTGTTCAAACACTCCAGCAGGAAGCTTCACATGCACGTGTATTGCTGGATACACTGAGGATGGAACTACAGGAACGTGTATTGGTGGGTAAAACTTAGGTCTGCCCCATTTTGTGTTTTGTTTTGCTGATTTGCCACGTTATTTAGACATTGACGAATGCGCCATGAATGCGGACAACTGCGATGATACACTCGCCGAGTGTTCAAACATACCAGCAGGAAGCTTCACATGCACGTGTATTGCTGGATACACTGGGGATGGATCTACAGAAACGTGTATCGGTAGGTAAACTTGGGTCTGCCCCATTTTGTGTTTTGTTTTGCTGATTTGCCACGTTATTTAGACATTGACGAATGCGCCACGAATGCGGACAATTGCGATGATACACTCGCTGATTGTTCCAACACACCAGCAGGAAGCTTCACATGCACGTGTATTGCTGGATACACTGGGGATGGATCTACAGAAACGTGTGTTGGTAAGTAAAACTTGGCTTTGTCCAAATTCGTGTTCTCCTTTTGCTGATTTTCCTTGTTATTTAGACATTGATGAATGCGCCATGAATACGGACAACTGCGATGATACATTCGCCGAGTGTGCAAACACACAAGCTGGAAGCTTCACATGCACGTGCATTGCTGGATACACTGGGGATGGAACTACAGGAACGTGTATCGGTGGGTAAACTTGGGTCTGCCCCATTTTGTGTTTTGTTTTGCTGACTTTCCATGTTATTTAGACATTGACGAATGCGCCATGAATACGGACAACTGCGATAATACACTCGCCGAGTGTTCAAACATACCAGCAGGAAGCTTCACATGCACGTGTATTGCTGGATTCACTGGGGATGGAACTACAGGAACGTGTATTGGTGGGTGAAACTTGGGTCTGCCCCATTTTGTGTTTTCTTTTCCTAATTTTTTTTTGTAAATTAGACATGGACGAATGCGCCATGAATACGGACAACTGCGATGATACATTCGCTGATTGTTCAAACACACCAGCTGGAAGCTTCACATGCACGTGTATTGCTGGATACACTGGGGATGGATCTATAGGAACGTGTATCGGTGAGTAAATTTGGGTCTGCGTAATTTTGTGTTTTGTTTTGCTGATTTCCCATGTTATGTAGACATTAACGAATGCGCCATGAATGCGGACAACTGCGATGATACACTCGCCGATTGTTCAAACACACCAGCAGGAAGTTTCACATGCACGTGTATTGTTGGATACACTGGGGATGGAACTACAGGAACGTGTGTTGGTAAATAAACCTTGAGTTTGCCGAATTTTGTGTTCTGCTTTCCTGATGTTTTTGTTGATTAGACATTGACGAATGCGCCATGAATACGGAGAATTGCGATGATACATTCGCCGATTGTTCAAACACACCAGCAGGAAGCTTCACATGCACGTGTATTGCTGGATACACTGGGGATGGAATTATAGGATCGTGTATCGGTGAGTAAACTTTGGTCTGCCCCATTTTGTGTTTTGTTTCGCTGATTTCCCATGTTATTTAGACATTGACGAATGCGCCATGAATGCGGACAACTGCGATGATACACTCGCCGAGTGTTCAAACACACCAGCAGGAAGCTTCACATGCACGTGTATTGTTGGATACACTGGGGATGGAATTACGAACAAGTGTATTGGTAAGAAAAACTTGGGTCTGCCCCATTTTGTGTTCTTCTTTCCTGATTTCCTTTTGTAAATTAGACATTGACGAATGCGCCATGAACACGGACAACTGCGATGATACACTCGCCGAATGTTCAAACGCACCAGCAGGAAGCTTCACATGCACGTGTATTGCTGGATACACTGGGGATGGAACTACACGAACGTGTATCGGTGAATGAATTTGGGTCTGCCCTAATTTGTGTTTTGTTTTGCTGATTTTCCATGTTATTTAGACATTGACGAATGCGCCATGAATACGGACAACTGCGATGATACACTCGGCGAGTGTTCAAACACACCAGGAGGAAGCTTCACATGCACGTGTATTGCTGGATACACTGGGGATGGAACTGCAGGAACGTGTATTGGTGAGTAAAACTCAGGTGTTGCATTCAGAGTCAAGGGGTTCCACTTTGTCTGCAGCTTGAGCGAGTATTGTTTTAACGCCCGACGCTACTCGTACCTGAGTCTGCACCTCAACCACAATCCTACAACCTCGACATTTTATTGCGGCCCTGAGTCAGTCAGGCACAGCGCGTGAGTTAACTTAAATTCGCACGGAACCAAAGAACTACCACGAAATCTTTCGAACTTAAGAAACGTTAAAATACAACTCGTGCGTTATCCTGCAAAAGATAAGCAAAGAGAAATATGAAAACACAACTTTAAGCCTAAGTAAATACTACAGTATTTGACCCAAACTAGTTATGCCAGTCTGGTCAATCTTGAAATATAGCTAACTAGCTAGACTAACAGGTAAAAGCAATAACAATTGCTGCAGAATCGCTCGGCATCAATGCGACATAAAATGAGCGCCTCCAACTCACGAAACTGCATAGCCTACTCTGCATGCTCAACGATCAAAGTTACAACAACGCTTACACTAACAGCCCATTAACACAGTAGAAAGGGCTTTTAAAGACTAGCTGCCAGCCGCCCTGCCATCTGAATTAACTAAAATGCAACGCAGAAAGAAGATTTTCAACACACAATGCTACCGCTGTTGCGTCACAAAGGCTAGTACATCAAAGCGAAGCAGCTATGAAGACGAAATGAAGGCAATAAGCAATATCTCACCGTAACATTGTCGGCCCAAAATATTGAGCAAGTTCAACAAACAATATTTTCACGACAAAAGGTGAGATAACCACACAATTATCATCAATCATGCAACAGAGGGTCAAGCAACGATAGGAAAAAAGTGAGGAGAGCCTAGGGAAAACCTTACGTTAGGATAGGCCTAACAAATTCGTCAAAGAGAACACATTAAACCTTTAATCAACAAATCACACAAACAAAAGATCAGCATATGTACAAATATCACAACATCCGGGCTACGTAGCAACGGAATCGCAGCGTCGCGAGGATTCACGTACGATTTTAGGAGTAGATTCTTAGTTGTCAACTGGGTATGGTAAGAGCATACATTTATCGTACGTGGGCAAACAGTCCATGCAGTTCGTATCCTCAGGCCAGTGTATATAAAATTAGGCCGCATCCAAGCCTAGTCCACAAATACACAACAAGCTACGCTCAGTGCTACCCGCAGGATAGGTGGGCAGCGAGGCCATTGCACTAAGCTAATGCAGCAGGTTTTGTTAATGGTTAATGAGAAAGAATTCCACCGAGCTAGGGAAGTTACAGATCTGAAAGCTCAATTGGAAAAATCACACGAAGTCTACGCCGCATCGGTGGAAGAGTTTTGCAAATCTCTCGATCAGGATAGTCTTCGTTATCAGGAGTACATGCTTCAGCTCAATTCCCGAACTGTAGAACTTGCTGATCTACAAGCACGTGTAACTGAGTTCATGTTGGAAGGCATTGAGGAGCGTTCTGCTACCGCTTCTAACAAATCTAGGGGCTCTGTGCACTCTCGTAAGAAAACGCCTTTTGGATTCGGTGGTACGATCAAATCAAATTCCACTATGTCATCAGTAAGTAAGCTTCGGTTGGAAGTTAAATTGGCGGAAATGCGTTTGCAGCAAGCGGAGAGTGCTGCGCGACTTCAATCGCAGCAGATGGTATTGCAAGCAGAGACAGCTCTTTTAGAAGCTTGCATTCGCGCAGAAGTCATGGAAGAACAAGCTTTCGAAGAGCCCGCTGACGTTCAGCCAGAGAAGGCATTACATGACAAAGTAGATGATTATTTACAATCTTTACCACCTTCAGCTCCCGGCGATTCTGATCCTGGGACAAGCCACTTGAATGTACAGGCTGAGGCATGGCTACCTCAGTCATCTGGTGCAGTCGGTGTTGAGACCCTGGCTTCTCATGAGCCGGCCATTGCGGATTTGGGTAGGCCTCCAGTTTGTTTTTGTGAGCCTTCCTTTTTACCAGGATCGGCGCTCCCTCGCAGCTCCGTTCCAGATGGGCCTTCGTTTCTATGGGGATCGGCGCTCTCTCGCAGCTCCGTTCCAGATGAGCCTTCGTTTCTATGGGGATCGGCGCTCCCTCTCAGCCCCGTTCCAGATGGGCCTTCGTTTCTATGGGGATCAGCGCTCCCTCGCAGCTCCGTTCCAGATGGGCCTTCGTTTCTATGGGGATCGGCGCTCCCTCGCAGCTCCGTTCCAGGTGGGCCTTCGTTCCTGCAAGGATGGGCGCTCCCTCGCAGCTCCGTTCAGGGCCTTCGTTTCTATGGGGATCGGCGCTCCCTCGCAGCTCCGTTCCAGGTGGGCCTTCGTTCCTACAGGGATAGGCGCTCCCTCGCAGCTCCGTTCCAGGTGGGCCTTCGTTCCTGCAAGGATGGGCGCTTTAAGCCTAAGTAAATACTACAAAGCCTAAGCCTAAGTAAATCCTTTAAGCCTAAGTAAATACTACAGTCTTTAAGCCTAAGTAATAGACAACTTTAAGCCTAAGTAAATACTACAGTCCCTGACCCAAACCAGTTATGCCAGTCTGGTCAAATCTGAAATATATAACTAGCTAGACTAACAGGTAAAAGCAATAACAATTGCTGCAGAATCGCTCGGCATCAATGCGACATAAAATGAGCGCCTCCAACTCACGAAACTGCATAGCCTACTCTGCATGCTCAACGATCAAAGTTACAACAACGCTCACACTAACAGCCCATTAACACAATACAAAGGGCTTTAAAAACTAGCGGCCAGCCTGCCATCTGAATTAACTAAAATGCAACGCAGAAAGAAGATTTTCAACACACAATGCTACCGCTGTTGCGTCACAAAAGCTAGGGGGAAAGTGCGGACCCATGATCATGTTGGTCCCATGAACCACCCCCTCCAGCTTTCCGTAGAAAAGTGTTTTAGATTTTTTATCAACTTTTTTTGGCAACACTAGGTTGGTTACGCATGATCAGAAACGATAAGTGAGAAGTAAACACGTTTGGAGGAGTTGCATTGGTTGGTTTGTTTTTGCTACAAAAAAGTAACTTTTAGGGGTATAAATTTGTCGATCTTTGAGCATAAAGTAACATTGGTAAATTCTTGTGCATTTAGCAGTAGTAATGAGTCATATTAGGGTATATATCTAACCACTGAGATCAAATTTTTCTGTAACCATATTGAAGAGAATGAAATTTTATACAGACAGGTTGCAGTGTGAAGCCATGAGCCACCAAAAGTGTCGACCTTTGAGCCATGGCTCAAAAGTCTTTGCAAGATAAATATTTAGTTGTTTTTGCGTCTGCGTCTTCAGCACCTGTTACACCTGGGCCTTCAACAAGTTCAGTGAATCGTGTGACACCAGACATCATTTTTTTGCAGCCAAATAGGTCTACATCTGGGCTAATGTCCATCACTAAAAGATCAAGCTGGATATTTTTTAATTTTTTTTTAGTCCAAATTTGATCGTAGAATCACGAATGTGTTTTTATTCTTTTGCAGTATTTTTGACTAAATTCGTGCAAACAACGAGTAAACGACGTTTTATGCTTCATCTTTATTGTGGTTTATAGGAGCAAGTGTAGTGGCTCAAGGGTTCTTACTTTTTTTTCTGTGTGGACCCTTGAGCCACATCCATTTGAGGATCAATATCAGTCAACGTGTTAAAGTTATCACTTCAACCAACACATGGCATCATCGGAGTGCAAAACAGCATATTCCTTTAAAATTCCAACTTTATACTGTAGCTCCTTCAAAACTCAATGTAGAAACGATTGTACAAAAAGTGGCTCAAGGGTCCTCACTTTCCCCTACATCAAAGCGAAGCAGCTATGAAGACGAAATGAAGGCAATAAACAATATCTCACCGAAACATCAGGTCTGCCCAATTTTGTGTTTTTTTTAGCTGATTTGCCATGTTATTTAGACATTGATGAATGCGCCATGAATACGGACAACTGCGATGATACACTCGCCAAGTGTTCAAACACACCAGCAGGAAGCTTCACATGCACGTGTATTGCTGGATACACTGGGGATGGAACTACAGGAACGTGTGTTGGTAAATAAACCCTGAGTTTGCCGAATTTCGTGTTCTCCTTTTCTGATTTTTTTGTTATTTAGACATTGACGAATGCGCCATGAATACGGACAACTGCGATGATACACTCGCCGATTGTTCAAACACACCAGCAGGAAGTTTCACATGCACGTGTATTGCTGGATACACTGGGGATGCAATTACAAAAAGGTGTATCGGTGGGTAAATTTAGGTTTGCCCAGTTTTGTGTTTTGTTTTGCTGATTTTCCATGTTATTTAGACATTGACGAATGCGCCATGAATGCGGACAACTGCGATGATACACTCGCCGAGTGTTCAAACACACCAGCAGGAAGCTTCACATGCACGTGTATTGCTGGATACACTGGGGATGGAACTACACGAACGTGTATCGGTGAATGAATTTGGGTCTGCCCTATTTTGTGTTTTGTTTTGCTGATTTCCCTTGTTATTTAGACATTGACGAATGCGCCATGAATGCGGACAACTGCGATGATACACTCGCCGAGTGTTCAAACACACCAGCTGGAAGTTTCACATGCACGTGTATTGTTGGATACACTGGGGATGGAACTACAGAAACGTGTATCGGTGAGTAAAATTTTGGGTCTGCCCCATTTTGTGTTTTGTTTCGCTGATTTTCCATGTTAATTAGACATTGACGAATGCGCCATGAATGCGGACAACTGCGATGATACATTCGCCGAATGTTCAAACACACCAGCAGGAAGCTTCACATGCACGTGTATTGCTGGATACACTGGGGATGGAACTACGAACAAGTGTATTGGTAAGTAAAACTTGGGTCTGCCGAATTTTGTGTTCTTCTTTTCTGATTTCCTTTTGTAAATTAGACATTGACGAATGCACCATGAACACGGACAACTGCGATGATACGCTCGCAGAGTGTTCCAACACACCAGCAGGAAGTTTCACATGCACGTGTATTGCTGGATACACTGGGAATGAAACTACAGGAACGTGTATTGGTGAGTAAATTTGGATCTGCCCCATTTTATGCTTTGTTTTGCTGATTTCCCATGTTATCTAGACATTGACGAATGCGCCATGAATGCGGACAACTGCGATGATACACTCGCCGAGTGTTCAAACACACCAGCAGGAAGTTTCACATGCACGTGTATTGCTGGATACACTGGGGATGGAACTACAGGAACGTGTGTTGGTAAATAAACCTTGAGTTTGCCGAATTTTGTGTTCTCCTTTTCTGATTTTCCTTGTTATTTAGACATTGACGAATGCGCCACGAATATGGACAACTGCGATGACACACTCGCCGATTGTTCAAACACACCAGCAGGAAGTTTCACATGCACGTGTATTGCTGGATACACTGGGGATGCCATTACAGAAAGGTGTATCGGTGGGTAAATTTGGGTCTGCCCATTTTTGTGTTTTGTTTTGCTGATTTTCCATATTATTTAGACATTGACGAATGCGCCATGAATACGGACAACTGCGATGATACACTCGCCAAGTGTTCAAACACACCAGCAGGAAGCTTCACATGCACGTGTATTGCTGGATTCATTGGGGATGGAACTGCGAGAAAGTGTATTGGTAAATACAATTTGGGTCTGCCGAATTTTGTGTTCTTCTTTCCTTGTCATCGTCGTCGTTTAGCGGGGCATCTCTTCCGAGACAGATGGGAGGATCAAGGCCGAGGGTTTATCCTTTTACCACTTTGGCCACCAAACTGCTTGGGTCAGATGCTGACTGTAAGGGACTTCAGCCAGCATCTTGTTTCGTCATCCAAAACCATTAGACCAAACATACCTCGGGGTGCTCAATGTATGGGACACTGTGAGATGATGTGGTTTGCGGTTTGTTCACTGGCACCACACTCACAATTCGCTAGAGGAGCGAGACCCCATTTGTACATGGACGAACCGAAACGTCCAACACCAGAACGCAGACGGTTGAGCTTGACCCAGGCTGCCCTGGGCATACCCATACCCAAGGGTCTGGAGCTAGCCTTGGGAATGAAAGCGTGGAGTGACAATGCGTTGGCAGAGTACTCCATGTCCCATTTCGTGTTCGTCCACTCGGCTGCACGGACGTCCATCTCAGAAAGACTGTCTAGTAATTTCCGAGCAGCAGGTACAAATGAGTGTCTAGATTTCAATCTCTACATACGTGACCCTACATTTGACCCTACATACGTCCTGTGACTCATGAAACTGGCCATGTAAGATGTGGTCAGGGTCCAGGGAGCTGCGGTTGGCTAGGGAGAGTGTCGCTCCTTGGCGGCGAAGCTCAGCTGGCTGGATGCCTGAAAGAACCGGAAGGTAGACCGATGGAGTGGGACGCAGGCACCCAGTGACAATGCGCAAGGCGTCATTTATTACACTGTCGATAAGCCGTATGTGCACGCTGCGGCACCAGACTCGTGCGCAGTACTCGGCAGTCGAGTGGACCAGAGACAGGGCAGCTGTGCGTAATGTCTTAGCGCTAGCACCCCAACCTGTTCCAACAATTCGCCTCAACAGTGAGACGCGAGCACATAACTTCTTGCGCAATGCTTCCAGGTGAGGACGATATGTGAGCGATCTGTCCAGTTTGATCCCAAGATAAGTGGGAACTGGACAGAAAGGTAAGGTCTTACCGATGTTACAGACCTTTAGCTCACGCTTAGCCTCTCGATTGTGGAGGTGAAAGGCCTCCGTCACCGTTTTAGTGTGGCTAAGCTTCAATCGCCAGGTCTGGAGATATTCCGAGAGTGTAGTCATGTCCTGGCTGAGCGTCCTTTCCAACTCCTTCCATTCTCCAGATGTATGAAGTATTGCCAGGTCGTCGGCATAGGCGAACTTCTTGGAGATTATGGAGGGGATATCATATGTGTAGATGTTGAAAAGAAAGGGGCCAGGACCGATCCCTGGGGGACGCCATTTTTCAGGCGTCGTACCCTGCTAGGCTTGTTGTCGCCAGTTGTAAGGGTGAAGCTTCTATTGCGGATAAGCTCCATCATCATACGAACCATGTGCTTGTCCGGCAGAAGCCGCAACAGCTTGCAGGTGAGGTCACGGTGCCAGACAGTGTCATAGGCAGCTGTCAGGTCGATAAAGACAGTACCGGCCTTTTTTTCGTTTCGAATGCATTCTCAATGCTTTGCGTGAGCAAAGTGACTTGATCCACGGTGGATCTTCCGCGTAGAAAACCCGCCTGTTCCCGTGGGAGCAGAGGGTCAATAAGAGGTTCGACGCGGGCGTAGATAAGTCGCTCGAGAATCTTGTAGGGAACACAGAGCAAGGAGATTGGACGATAGCTCCTTGGGTCCTCTACAGGTTTCGAAGGCTTTGGGACCGCTACTACTAGCGCTCTTCTCCAGATCTTGGGAATTTGGAGGAGGTGCAAGCAGGAAGATAGGAAGCCACGTAGCCAAGATTTTAAGCCAGCTCCAGCATGGATTATTAGCTCCGGACAAATGGAATCAGGTCCAGGAGCTTTGCCTGGTTTTAAATGTTGGAGGGCAGCAGCGAACTCCCGATGGGAAAAACTCCCGTAGACATTCGCAGGATGTAATGGATCAGCCCTCCAAAGGTCAGACACTTCCTGTAAAACGAGCCGAGATGAGCGTCGATTCACACCTTCTTATTTCCCGTTTTTAACCAGCTGAGAAGCAATAGCATCAGCTGAAACAGGACATTGACGAGGGGATCGTCGTGACCTACCAGTCAAGTTGTTTATAGTATTTCATGCCAGCCGGCTGGAGTGCGAAAAGTCAATGTTGCGGACCGTCTCTGACCAGCGATTTCTCCGCTTCCCGTCGAGCCTTGTGAGTAGGACTGTAGCAGCCCCATCCGAATCAGGGCCCCCAGGTGACTGCAGGAAATGCTGCTGGAGGTCTTCACACTCCGCATCCCAGCAAGGTATGTGGTTTGATCGTCGACCACGAGGGATGCATTTCTTCGCCGCAGTGCTTATTACCTTGCAAAAGCACTGGTAAACCTGATGGATGTTCTGAGATTCAGGTGGCGGTATACTCTTGGCCAGTTTGTTGGTTAGGTTAGATTAGTGGTCCCAGTTGGCCTTGCGAAGTTCCATCGCTTTACAGGCTTGCTCGGTTTTGGATGAGCAAGTTTGGGTGCACTTATAAGCGAGGGTCGGTGTTGTAACCTTGGGAACTTTCCTAAGATACGTCTGTCAGGTAAGCGACTGTCCAAATCGATACTGGCAAATGCAAGATCTGGGTTGGTGTCTGTTTTCCAGCGGCCAGAGTGGAAACTGGCGGCCTCCTTGGGGCTATATAGCAAGGTGAAGTTGTTGGCACTGGCCCAGCCAGGCATTCACCATCTGGATTGTTATTATCATAACCCCAGTCAACATGGTGGCAGTTGAAGTCGCCAGCATGGAGGCAGGGATGGGGGAATGCTGAAAGATGAGATACTTGCATCCGTGTTGGAGGGGGTTTGTGGACGTTGACTATTTTATAGTTATCAACATCCACGCACACCCACTCGATCCCCGATGTTGGTGGGGACTGGTCGATTAGGATCCACTTCAGACGCTCATGGACAAACGTAGCAAGACCATGTTTCCTGCTCAAGGAAAACCCAGCTAGATGGTAGCTCGGAAGATCTAGCCTTTCTACCGAGGTGCAATGGGTTTCCTGTAAGAGGATGACGAGTGCCTCACACTGTAACGAAAGATGATGCAACGCGCTCATCTTGCTTGCAGTGAGGCCTTCGATGTTCAGTTGGAGAATGCTAGGCCTTTGGAACTTGTTGACGGTGCGCCGAAAATGCGCATCGCCCCGTCCTGAAAAGGACGTTTGCCACTGCCCAGCTTGAACATCGTTAGGTGTCCCGCCGTTAAGGCAGATTCGGTTTCTGTCAGCCAGATTAAATAGCCTAGACAGAGTAACGCTCCGGGCTACAGGAAAGCATTTGCCATGGGATGGCAGATGCTTTCCCGTAGACCGGAGCGTTACTCTGTCTTTCCTGATTTCCTTTGTGAATTAGACATTGATGAATGCGCCATGAATACGAGCAACTGCGATGATACACTCGCCGAGTGTTCAAACACACCAGCAGGAAGCTTCACATGCACGTGTATTGCTGGATACACTGGGGATGGATCTACAGGAACGTGTGTTGGTAAATAAACCTTGAGTCTGCCGAATTTTGTGTTATACTTTCCTGATTTTTTTGTTATTTAGACATTGATGAATGCGCCATGAATACGGACAACTGCGATGATACACTCGCCGAGTGTTCAAACATACCAGCAGGAAGCTTCACATGCACGTGTATGGTTGGATACACTGGGGATGGAACTACAGAAACGTGTATCGGTGGGTAAATTTGGGTCTGCGCCCTTTTGTGCTTTGTTTTGCTGATTTTCCATGTTATCTAGACATTGACGAATGCGCCATAAATGCGGACAACTGCGATGATACACTCGCCGAGTGTTCAAACACACCAGCTGGAAGCTTCACATGCACGTGTATTGCTGGATATACTGGGGATGGAACTACAGGAACGTGTGTTGGTAAATAAACCTTGAGTCTACCGAATTTTGTGTTCTCCTTTTCTGATTTCCCATGTTATTTAGACATTGATGAATGCGCCATAAATACGGACAACTGCGATGACACACTCGCCGAGTGTACAAACGCACCAGCAGGAAGCTTCACATGCATGTGTATTGCTGGATACACTGGGGATGGAACTACAGACACGTGTATCGGCGAGTAAAACTTGGCTTTGTCCAAACTTGTGTTCTCCTTTTGCTGATTTCCCATGTTATTTAGACATTGATGAATGCGCCATGAATACGGACAACTGCGATGATACACTCGCCGATTGTTCAAACACACCAGCTGGAAGCTTCACATGCACGTGCAATGCTGGATACACTGGGGATGGAACTACAGAAACGTGTATCGGTGGGTAAATTTAGGTCTGCCCAGTTTTGTGTTTTGTTTTGCTGATGTGCCTTGTTATTCAGACATTGACGAATGCGCCATGAATGCGGACAACTGCGATGATACACTCGCCGAGTGTTCAAACACACCAGCAGGAAGCTTCACATGCGCGTGTATTGCTGGATACACTGGGGATGGAACTACAGGAACGTGTGTTGGTAAATAAACCTTGAGTTTGCCGATTTTTGTGTTCTCCTTTCTTGATTTCCTTTTGTTAATTAGACATTGATGAATGCGCCATGAATACGGACAACTGCGATGATACACTCGCCGATTGTTCAAACACACCAGCAGGAAGCTTCACATGCGCGTGTATTGCTGGATACACTGGGGATGGAACTACAGGAACGTGTTACGGTGAGTAAAACCTCGGTCTGCTTGATTTGGTGTTTAGTTTTGCGGTATTTTTTTGTTATTTAGATATCGATGAATGCGCCATGATTACGGACAACTGCGATGATACACTCGCCGAGTGTTCCAACACGCCAGTAGGAGGCTTCACATGCACGTGTATTGCTGGATACACTGGGGATGGAACCACAGGAAGGTGTTACGGTGAGTAAAACTCGAGCCTGCCCGTTTTTTCGTTTTACTTTGCTGATTTCCCATGTTTTTTAGACATTGATGAATGCTCCACGAATACGGACAACTGCAATGATGCATTCGCCGAATGTTTAAATACACCAGCGGGAAGCTTCACATGCACCTGTATTGCTGGATACACTGGGGATGGAACTACACGAACGTGTATTGGTGAGTAAATCTCGGGTCTGGCCATTTTTGTGTTTTCTTTTACAGATTTCCTATGTTATTTAGACATTAATGAATGCGCCATGAATACGGACAACTGCGATGATACACTTGCCGAGTGTTCAAACACACCATCAGGAAGTTTCACATGCACGTGTATTGCTGGATACACTGGGTATGGAGCCACAGGAACGTGTATCGGTGAGTAAAGCGTGGGTCTGCTCCTGTGCGTGAAACTTTCGTTTTGCCGACGTCGCTGACCGGAGCGTTTTTAGAGGGGGGCCATTGTGCCATGCCTCCCCTCCTCTTTAGACTTTTTTTTTAATGAAAAAGAACAAAAATGATGGTGCAAAGTGACTGAAATATGCCAGACTCTTTGGATGTTTTTTTGTCGCTTTCGGCCAGGAGCGGTTCCAAGTGGTTAAGATGAGGGGTATGCATCCTCCCACTTGCCGTTTTCAAGAATGTTTTTGATGTGTACAGTTTTTCGATATTTTCGAACCTCTTGATAGCATTTTAGTTTTACGCAAGCAAGCATAATTGATTATGTGCGAACAAATTGCGTCATATTTGGCGAAACACTCACCAAAATTTGCTTGAAAGTTGGTCAAATTGCACTAAAACAGCCCATACAGCATGCAAATTTTCAAAAAATTTTCGCGAGAGCATGCCCTCGGACTCCCTAAAGCTTTTCTTGTTTTTCCATTAGCTTCAAATTAGTTATGCCAAAAACAATATGCTTAGAAATATGTGAAAAATATTCCCCCCTCCTATTAAGTTTCTCGCTACGCCGCTGGTGGCTGAGTAGTTTCGGAGAAAAACGTCTCACCAAATCTAGGCCTAATAGCTAAATACAAATGTCCAAAAGCGACAATGAAGATAGGATCGAAAGCCGATGGTAGAGTACGGTCATGGAATCTAAACATAAGTACAGTCATTTCATATTTAAATATATCGTTAATTGTTAGTAAGTTATGCTGTTTTATCAGTGGCAAAACGTTTTCATTACGGTTTAGTCTAAAGTCAGTCGAATAAATTTATTACAAATACCCTGAAGTTGATTTAGGATTGTCAAATTACCATGGTTCCAGTTAATTATACAATCGCCCATTCCATGACTTTTCACGTAACTCGATCAAATGCTTTCTCCAAACCTACGAAACAAAAACAGCTTTTCCCTTTCCTTTGACATTCCTCCTACATTCTGCGAAGAATAAACAGAGCATGTATTGTTCCTCTGGCAGGCATAAAACCAAATTGCATCTTGTTCATGTTTACCAAGGCTTGTTATTTAGCCTTCCTATTAAACCATGCTATTTAGATATTGACGAATGTGCCATGAATACGCACAATTGTGACGAAACACTCGCCGAGTGTTCAAACACACCAGCAGGAAGCTTCACATGCACGTGTATTGCTGGATACACCGGGAATGGAACTAAAGGAACCTGTGTTGGTGAGTGAATCTCGAATCTGCTCAAGTTTGTTTTTCTGCTTTGTTCATTTTCCTTATCATTTAGATTTTGATGAATGTGCCATGAATACGCACAATTGTGATGAAACACTCGCCGAGTGTTTAAACACACCAGCAGGAAGTTTCACATGCACGTGCATTGCCGGATACACCAGGAATGGAACTGCAGGAATGTGCTTTGGTGAGTGAATCTCGAACCTGCCAAAATTGCTTGTCTGTTTCCTTCATTTTCCTTGTTTTGTAGACATTGATGAATGCGCCATGAACACGCACAATTGCGATGAAACACTTGCCCAATGTTCAAACACACCAGCAGGAAGCTTTACATGCACGTGTATTGCTGGATACACCGGGAATGGAACTACAGGAACCTGTGTTGGTGAGTGAATTTAGAAACTGCTTCATTTTGTTTTTTTGTTTCGTTGATTTTCCTTGTTGATTAGACATTGATGAATGCGCCATAAACACGCACAATTGTGATGCAATCACCGAGTGTTCAAACACACCAGCAGGAAGCTTCACATGCACGTGTATAACCGGATACACGAGAAATGGAACAGCAGGAACCTGTACTGGTGAGTAAAGTGTGTTCCTGCCAAAATTGTTTTTCTGTTTTGTTCATTTTCCTTGTTATTTAGACATTGATGAATGCGCCATGAACACGCACAATTGTGATGAAACACTCGCCCAGTGTTCAAACACACCAGCAGGAAGCTTCACATGCACGTGTATTGCGGGATACACCGGGAATGGAACAGCAGGAATGTGTGTTGGTGAGTGAATCTCGAACCTGCCGAAATTGCTTTTCTGTTTCCTTCATTTTCCTTGTTATGTAGACATTGATG
This sequence comes from Trididemnum miniatum, assembly GCA_964006365.1. Classification (NCBI taxonomy): domain Eukaryota; kingdom Metazoa; phylum Chordata; class Ascidiacea; order Aplousobranchia; family Didemnidae; genus Trididemnum; species Trididemnum miniatum. The sequence goes on along the minus strand of OZ023242.1, from coordinate 24,387,194 downwards.
AATGCGCCATGAATACGCACAATTGTGATGAAACACTCTCCGATTGTTCAAACACACCAGCAGGAAGCTTCACATGCACGTGTATTGTTGGATACACCGGGAATGGAACTACAGGAACGTGTATTGGTGAGTGAATTTGGAACTTGTCCAATTTTGTTTTTTGTTTCGTATATTTTTTTTGTTGTCTAGATATTGATGATTCAATTTCGGTTAAGAGGTAGATTTTTTATACCATAATATGGTGAAGAGCAACACTTTAAATGCATTTTGCATTTTTATTGAACAACATTAAATATAAACAATAAAAAGTCGAACGTTTTCGACTAAATCAACTAGCCTTCATCAGGACATCTAAAAAACCTTACAGTTATTACAAATAAATCAGAATATTACGAATTAAAACAAAAAATATTGAAGAATTTATTGATAAACAATAATATCATTTAAGCATAGGAACCAGAGAAGAGAGCAGATGCAAAATTAAGTTCAGTCTAAGAAATTAAGAAATTTAAAGGCGAAAACGTAAGGACTTCAGCGAAGAGATAATAAGCTACAGAATGAAGTAGAAAAGTGGTGTCCGGTGAGCAAGAAGGTAAGAGAACAATTTTTCTATTTCATTCTGTAGCTTATTATCTCTTCGCCGAAGTCCTTACGTTTTTGCTTATAAATTTTTTAGTTTCTTAGACTGAACTTAATTTTGCATCTGCTCTCTTCTCTGGTTCCTATGCTTGACTGATATTATTGTTTATCTATAAATTGTTCAATATTTTTTGTTTTAATTCGTAATATTCTGATTTATTTGTAATAACTGTATGGTTTTTAAATGTCCTGACGAAGGCTAGTTGATTTAACTGAAAACGTTTGACTTTTATTGTTTTTTTTTTTTAGATATTGATGAATGCACCATGAGTACGCACAATTGTAATGACGCATTTGCCGAGTGTTCAAACACACCAGCAGGAAGCTTCACATGCACGTGTATCGCTGGATACACCGGGAATGGAACTACAGGAACGTGTGTTGGTGAGTGAATCTCGAACCTGTTTTATTTTGTTTTTGCTGTTTCGTTGATTTTCCTTGTTATTTAGATATTGACGAATGCGCCATGAATACGCACAGTTGTGATGAAATATTAGCCGAGTGTTCAAACACACCATCAGGAAGTTTTACATGCACGTGTATTGCTGGATACACCGGAAATGGAACTAGAGGAACGTGTGTTGGTGAGTGAATCTCGAACCTGCTTAATTTTGTTTTTCTGTGTAGTTCATTTTTCCTGTTTTGTAGATATTGATGAATCCGCCATGAATACGCGCAATTGTGATGAAACACTCGTGAATCTCAAACCTGCTTAATTTTGTTTTTCTGTGTAGTTCATTTTTCCTGTTTTTTAGATATTGATGAATGCGCCATGAATACGCACAATTGTGATAAAACACTCGCCGACTGTTCAAACACACCGGCAGGAAGCTTCACATGCACTTGTATTGCTGGATACACCGGAAATGGAACAGCAGGAGTGTGTACTGGTGAGTAAAGTGTGTTCCTGCCGAAACTGTTTTTCTGTTTCGTCGTTTTTCCTTGTTATTTAGACATTGATGAATGCGCCATGAATACGCACAATTGTGATGATACACTCACCGAGTGTTCAAACACACCAGCAGGAAGCTTCACATGCACGTGTATTGCTGGATACACTGGGAATGGAACTGTAGGAATGTGCATTGGTGAGTGAATTCGGAAACTGCCTAATTTAATTTTTCTGTTTCGTCGTTTTTCCTTGTTGTTTAGATATCGATGAATGCGCCATGAATACGCACAATTGTGATGAAACATTTGCCGAGTGTTGAAACATACCAGCAGGAAGCTTCACATTAGGGTGTAACATTTTTTTACTGTCCATCTTACAAACTTGTAATAACAATTTTCCTATGCCAAATCGAATCACTAGATCAGTGATAACAAATTTTTTGACCAATTATTGCGTTTTAACTGCCCACAATCCCCGTTTCTATGGAAACGTAGCCCCAAATCAAGATATTGCTCTATCTTCGAGTAGGATTGTCGTGTTAAGCTGCAATTAGAGTCAAAAGATACGGAATATCCAAGTTTAAATACCACTTCAAGAGAAACTATGGGCCTAAATTGTTTACCTTTTAAGTTATTAGCAAATTTGTCGATTTTTATTTTTGTCGAACTAAATTAAGCTGGTTCTTGTGCAAAATTATTTTATTTGATCACAACAAATGCGAAAATGCACTTCAGTGGCGCACCCAGAAGGGGGTTTGGGGGGTCGAACCCCCCCCTTTTGAAACCGAACCCTTGTTTTTAAAGTGTCCAAACTGTGCAAGTGCAGTGCGTGCTGTTATTTCAAAACAGCTTTGACAGAATTTGCCCCCCATCATACAGAAGCCTAATTGACTGGTTGGTGTAGTGGTAAAAGATACTGTTATCGGTGCGGGCAGGGGCGGATCCAGGGAGGGATATGGGGATGCATCTTCCCCCCACTAGCCATTTTCAAACATGTTTTTGATGAATACAATTTTTATTTAATTTTTATCCTTTTCAATTTCAGAAAGCTTTACGCCCTAAGCACGCGTAATCGAAAATGTACGAACAAAAGGCATTATTTGGTGAAACACTCAGGTTTAGGAGCAAAAAATCTAAACAAAATTTGCCTAAAAGTTGTTCAAAAAGTACTGAACTACAGCACGTAATTCAAAATTTCATCCCCCACCAAAATTTTCTGGATTCGCTCCTGAGTGTAGGATCGAGGTTTTTTCGAGAACCCCCCCCCCCCCGTTTGAAATATGCTGGGTGCGCCCCTAATGCACTTCCTAGCAAACAACGACCCAAATTACAGTATATTAAACGAAAAGTTTTTCAGTTGGCTGCATAAAAAGCATGATTGATGTAGCCCTTCATTTTACGATCTACATCAGCAAAATCTTGCATATAGCTTTTTCTTCAACAGCAGATCCTTCATTCGGCCAATTAGCTTATCACAGCAAACGTTATTGTTGCAAAAAGCTTCCCAGTCTTCCAGTGTGCCTTTTGTTGCCAATCGGGATACGTCAAAATTTTTGTCCAAAACCCCAAGTTAATCTAAACTCACGGCACACTCATCTCGCAAAAAAATCAAATGACGCACAGCTTCACAAAAGTTTCACACATTGTTATTCAGATGAACTTAATCCGACGTATTTGCTCTTTTGTTTCGGCAAAGCACCTCAAATCGTAGTGCGATGTTTGAAACCGCCACGCGCATTTCTCGTTCCACATCCAGTTTCGAGCAATATTTTGTTTTTAAAACTGCCACAGCAGAAAAACCAGTCTCTCACATCAAGAAATAGCAACAGGAATCGAAACACGGAGAGCTGCTTTCGAAATGACGGGATTTGCGTGAGCCTCAATCCATTTGCGTGAGCCTCATTACAGCTCAGATGGCCGAATGGTATAGAGCGTCTGTCTCTTGAGCTGTAGACTCGGCTTTGATTCCGAGTCGGGTCAAACCAATGACTTTAAAAATTGGTATTCACAGCTTCCCTGCTTGACGCTCAGCATCAAAGGGACAGTGTGGAGAACAAGCCGGCAAGTTTACTTGTTGTGCCGTTGGGAAAGGCACTTAGTGGGATTCCCCCATCTTGGTGTGGTAGACAGATGGCTGGCAACTCCAAAGCGAGCTCGTATAGCGCATTGATCGCTTTCTCGTGATAGGAGGATAAATATGCATCTGACTAACTAACTAACTATTATGGATTTCAAGGTATTGTTGCTAGAGAGTGAATAAATTCCTCTTTTGGGGTCCGCTAAACATTGAAGGAATTATGCTAACCGAAAATGGATTTCTTACAGAGGCCTAGGAAGAAAAATCACTGGTAAAATACTGCTTGGAAGTTGTCTAAAGTTTGTTCAAATGTTCATAAACTGCGTTTGAAACCACTAATGGTAGAGAAACAATGGAAAGATCAGCTAGCATCCATCTTGCAAAAAGGAAAGTATTTATGGCCACAAATATCGGATACGTCAAAACGCCACAAGCAAATTTTTCTTGCAAAGGCTTCTATTTTGTCAAACAATTTAAAAAAGGCTTGCATTCCTCCATGTCTAAGATGTCATGGTACTAGGTTTAACTCGTAACGATGCCAGTGCTTTCAGAGCTAAATTGCATAAACTAAATTTTGTTGTTATCGATATTACCCAATACTGTAAGAGTGAACGCTAATGAAAACACGTCTGCGACGCCTTTGGAATTTCAAAACAACGCACCGGTTGGAAGCCACTGCATTTATATTCAAAATCATATTGTGATGTGATTATGACACTAATTTGCTTATACTGCAATATAATCTTTCAGAATTCATGAAATAATGTAGGCCTAGCTATATGCTTGTAACTATTGTTTAATGGAAAAAATTTAGTGCTATGGAAACTTTTTAACAGCTAGTGATTGCTTTAACATTGTTAACGACTGAAAACACACCATTTTTTGTTAAAAATGAACATAATTGCTAATATCTCTTAAATTGAAGGGTTTAGCCTATTGTTCCTCTGGAAGTTGTTTACAAACTTGAGTATTCCGATTCTTTTGACTCTAATTACAGCTCAATGCGACAATCCTACTCAAAGATAAAGCAGTATCTTGATTTGGGGGTACGTCTCCACAGAAATGGAAGCGTGGGCAGCTAAAATGCAAAAATTGGTCAAAAAATTTGTTATCACTGATCTAGTTATGCGATTTGGCATAGGAAAATCGCTATTACAAACAAACTAGTATTTAAATGTTACGCCCTAATGTATATTCTCTAAACTTAATTCATACAATTCTCCATCTTGCTGTAACTTCACATCCTCCACTAGTTTTCAATTTCTCTCGCAATTTACAACACTCATTTACTGTTTTCACTTCGTCCCATAAATTCTCAATTGATTCTTGACCATCCTCATCTAACGTTGTACATGATGTGCAAACCAAACTCTTGGTCAGGCTATGGGGACCTTTTCATGGATGTACATTGTACACCCTCTGTGAACCCACCTCGCGCAGTTTGTACGAAAGACTGTGTTGACTTTTACCCTCCTTCCGCATACACTACATGGATTGTTCTTGCTTGCTGCAACATCCTCTTCCAACCCACCCACCATGACTTTCGTCTTATCAAGATTTACTGTCATTCCCTCTTCTTCAAACGCTTCTTTCCATTGCCCGAATTTGTCCCTTGAATCTTTCATGGTCTTGCCAACCAAAACCAAGTCATCTGCACATAAAATTTCATTGATTGAACTGTCTCCTCACTCTCTCAGACATTGCATCAACCACAATCGCAAACAGTAGTGGTGACAGCACTGATCTTTGATGGACACCATCATGTACCAGAAAATTCATTAGATAAACCTGACCCCAGCTTGACTTATGTCTTTGCTCCGTTATGCAAACTCATCACTGCTTTCACCATTGACCCTGGAACTTTCTTCTTCCTCATCGCCCATTCCATAACTTTTCTCGGATCTAAATCAAATGCTTTCTTCAAATCTACGAAACAAATACAACTTTTTACCTTTCCTTTGACATTCCTCCCGCATTCTGCGAAGAATAAACAGAGCATGTATCGTTCCTGTTGCAGGCAAAGAACCAAATTGTATCTTGTTCATGTTTACTAAGCCTTGCTATTTAGCCTTGTTGCTAAACCATGCTATTTAGACATTGACGAATGTGCCATGAATACGCACAATTGTGATGAAACACTCGCCCAGTGTTCAAACACACCTGCAGGAAGCTTCACATGCACGTGTATTGCTGGATACACCGGAAATGGAACTACAGGAATGTGCTTTGGTGAGTGAATCTCGAATCTGCTTAATTTTGTTTTACTGTTTCGTTCATTTTCCTTGTCATTTAGATATTGACGAATGCGCCATGAATACGCACAATTGTGATGAAACACTCGCCGGGTGTTCAAACACACCAGCAGGAAGCTTTACATGCACGTGTATTGCCGGATATACCGGGAATGGAACTGCAGGAATGTGCTTTGGTGAGTGAATCTCGAACCTGCCGAAATTGTTTTTCTGTTTCCTTCATTTTCCTTGTTATGTAGATATTGACGAATGCGCCATGAATACGCACAATTGTGATGAAACACTTGCCCAGTGTTCAAACACACCAGCAGGAAGCTTCACATGCACGTGTCTTGCGGGATACACCGGGAATGGAACAGAAGGAACGTGCATTGGTGAGCGAATTCGGAAACTGCCTAATTCAATTTTTCTGTTTCCTTGATTTTCCTCGTTGTTTAGATATCGATGAATGCGCCATGAACACGCACAATTGTGATGAAACACTCGCCGAGTGTTCAAACACACCAACAGGAAGCTTTACATGCACGTGTATTGTTGGATATACTGGGGATGGAGCTACAGGAACGTGTATTGGTGAGTGAATTTCGAACCTGTCCGAATTTGCTTCTTTGTTTGGTTCATTTTCCTTGTCACTTAGACATTGATGAATGCGCCATGAACACGCACAATTGTGATGAAAGACTCGCCCAGTGTTCAAACACACCGGCAGGAAGATTCACTTGCACGTGTATTGCTGGATTCACCGGGAATGGAACTGCAGGAACATGTGTTGGTGAGTAAATTGTGTTCCTGCCGAGTTTCTTTTTCTGTTTCGTTCATTTTTTTTTTTGATGATGATGATGGCCTTTTTCGGTGTTGTTCCCATTTAATGGATGTGGCCGTATTGACCTCATGATAATTGCCTGCACACTTTTTATCGGTTTAGTTTTATTGTGAGCAATCCTCCAAGTCAGACCTGTTTTCAAGCGCTCTTTTTCTACTTGTTTACTCTACGTTTTTTTCGGTCCTTTTTTTTCATGGTTTCTCAACGATAAATTCTAAAGCATTCCTTACTGCATCACCGTCCATTTTTTCAAAACATGTCCCAGCCATCTCACTCCACTTGCGTTGGCCATTATATCTATGGTTTGATTTCATCGCAACGTATCCATCATGTGTTCCGTGTTTTTTTTGTCCGCTACTTTGGCACCACTCAGTGTTCTCAGCATTGTTCTTTCTGTTCTTCTCGAGATGCTTATTTTTTTCCCTCAAACACCACGTTTCATTGCCATACAACATTGCAACCTGGACACAACTCTGATAAACTCTTGTTTTGATTTTTAACGAAAATCTTTTTCGAAGTAATGACTCTGTATATTCTCTAAACTTAATTCATACAATTCGCCATCTTGCTGTAACTTCACATCCTCCACTAGTTTTCAATTTCTCTCGCAATTTACAACACTCATTTATTGTTTTCACTACGTCCCATAAATTCTCAATTGATTCTTGACCATCCTCATCTAACGTTGTACATGATGTGCAAACCAAACTCTTGGTCAGGGTATGGGGGACCCTTTTCATGGATGTACATTGTACACCCTCTGTGAACCCACCTCGCGCAGTTTGTACGAAAGACTGTGTTGACTTTTACCCTCCTTCCGCATACACTACATGGATTGTTCTTGCTTGCTGCAACATCCTCTTCCAACCCACCCACCATGACTTTCGTCTTATCAAGATTTACTGTCATTCCCTCTTCTTCAAACGCTTCTTTCCATTGCCCGAATTTGTCCCTTGAATCTTTCATGGTCTTGCCAACCAAAACCAAGTCATCTGCTTTCACCATTGACCCTGGAACATTTTTCTTCCTCATCGCCCATTCCATGACTTTTCTCGGAACTCGATCAAATGCTTTTTCCAAATCTACGCAACACCTACAGCTTTTTCTTATATTTTGATATTCGTCCTGCATTCTGCGAAAAAAAATCGAAGCATGTATTGTTCCTCTTGCAGCCATAAAACCAAATTGCATCTTGTTGATGTTTACTAAGCCTTGCTATTTAGCCTTCATGCTAAGCCTTGTTTTTTAGACATTGACGAATGTGCCACGAATACGCACAATTGTGATGAAACACTGGCCGAGTGTTCAAACACACCAGCAGGAAGCTTCACATGCACGTGTATTGCTGGATACACCGGGAATGGAACCACAGGAACGTGTGTTGGTATGTGAATTTCGAACCTGCCCAATTTTGTTTTTCTGTTTTGTTCATTTTCGTTATTATGTAGACATTGATGAATGCGCCATGAATACGCACAATTGTGATGAAACACTCGCCCAGTGTTCAAACACGCCAGCAGGAAGCTTCACATGCGCGTGTATTGCTGGATACACCGGGAATGGAACCACAGGAACGTGTGTTGGTAAGTGAATCTCGAACGTGCCCAATTTTGTTTTTCTGTTTTGTTCTATTTTCCTTGTTATGTAGATATTGATGAATGCGCCATGAATACGGACAATTGTGATGAAACACTCGCCAAGTGTTCAAACACACCATCAGGAAGCTTCACATGCGCATGTATTGCTGGATACATCGGGAATGGAACTACAGGAACGTGTATGGGTGGGTATGGTGTGTTCCTGCCGAATTTGTCTGTTCCGTTCTCATTTTCCTTGTTGTTCAGAAATTGATGAATGTGGTTTGCATACGGACAATTGTGATGAAACACTCGCCGAGTGTTCAAACACACCAGCAGGAAGTTTCACCTGCACGTGTATTGCTGGATACACCGGGAATGGAAATGTTGGAACGTGTACTGGTGAGTGTTTTGGTTTATCTGCTGTGTAATGCAGATGACTTTTTTTCGTATTTGTTGGTAGGATGTCATCCATGTTGTCTTTTCGGAAAAGTGAGGCTTGTAGTCGCGGAATGATCTTTGTGTTTGGTAAGGCATCAATGAACGCAAGAGGTCCCCATGCTGTATAGGCGGCCACTGTACAAACATCCTTGGTGATTGTTTGTGCGCAATACTTACAGAGAAGATTTTTTTGTTTGTCAAGAACCCGAAATCATCATGTGGCTTGATGGATTTCAAGCCCGTCGGCTTTGCCTTCCCCATAGCGCTTGTGATTGGCAAAATTCTTTGTAATTTTGTATTACCGCATGCTTCAGAAAAGGCGTGACGTCATTCACCATGCGATGTTTTCGCGTGCTCTGCTGACGTAGTTGGCTTTCATATTGTCTTGGTATATCAATGTGTTGTATTTTCGCCGCGCAGTGATCTCGTGACTCGTCTGATGAGCCCCATTGGGCGAAACAGCTGTCACGAGGAGAGATCTCTGTGCATTCTTTGTTGTGTATTTGTATATATTTCTTTATGGTGTATTTGTATATTTGTCTGATCAAATTGCGTTGAATTATGTTGTATGCATTTATTTTGCTTCTCCAGGTGCTAGTCATTTGTCAAGAACTGTTTTTTTTTTCGAGAGAGCAGGCACACACACACCAGACTTGGAACGAGGACCTAACCTACCGAGATGAGATATAGCTTCTAGACCCAAGACAAGACGAGAATTTTTGTGCTGAAGTCGAGACGAGACTTTAAAGTTTCGAGACCCGAGACGAGACACGAGACTTCATAACCAACTGAACCACTAAATCAAGAGATAAGTTTTGGTTCTCCTTCAACTAGTTTTTTTTTTATCAATCGCTGCATTTTGGCGCATCAAGCGCACTAAGTTAGTTAGTGACTTTTATTTCCGTGCCGTCAACACAAGAAACATATGCAAAAATAATATATAGTATAACTGAACAGCACGAAAAAAGGGAAGAAGCAACAAAACGATAAACGTTGTAACATGCAAGGGTAGAGCAGAAGGCCAAGAAAAGTAAAGTAATAAGCGTGGTTGCAACACCCCCCGATAGAGATTTATCAGATAGAGAAAAAGAGCACACTCGCACAAACTGTACAGAAAAAAAGAACGACGGTCAGATAAAAAAGACTACAAAGAGAGCCACGGATTCAAAACTGCCATGCTATGGTGCAATGGTAGGGATACATAACAGTGTGTGGCCTTTCAAGGTTAATTCAAGTCGTGACAGCGTTTATAGAACTGATAAGCTAACGGAGAATAGATGCAAGAAAAAATCACGTAAGATCCGCCTTAATTACCCCGAGCGCTGCTGGTAATAGAGAACCCTAAAAAGCTCAACAGGCAAAGAAACCTACCAAACGAAATCCTGTTCAGCCAGACCACCAATTTAAAAACATCCCGCTCCATACAGCCAGATGTTTGAGAATCAGTGAGCTAAGCCGTTTCAAGAAGTCTGTGATGTTTTAAGATGGCAAGAACTTTGAAGTACGACCGAACGACCGAGCAGAAGTAATATTAAGTATAGTAATGTTAAGGCAAGCAAAATTTGGCATCGGCCGGCTACCTTCAGGTCTTGCCATCTCACATGTAATTATAAGCCTAAAAAAAAATTAAAAGGAAAACTCACATCTTTGATGGCTACATGCACACGGCTGTTTATTATTTAGTCGTCGTTCGTTTGTCATTTGAACAGAAACAAAACGGCAAAAAAGCTTGATGAGTTATTTAAGAGCGGTAAGATAGCTTGATGCTTATGATATCGCTTCTAAAGCGTATGCAGAAATAATAATTGTTATTATTTGAAATTTCTGTTTTTTTTTCATCGATACAAGCAGCTCTTGTGCACACCGGCGCAGCCAGGGGGGATTAGGGGGACTAGTCCTCTCCCTTTTCAAAGTACAGATTAAAAAAATTATTTAACAATGGAATCCCTGTTTTAAATACTATTTAACTTGAGCATGATCATTGATTAAATCGCCAGAAAAGCAGGGGGAGAGAGAATAATTGGTTGAATCAAATTTTAGTAAAAACTTGGGTTGTAATGAGAATAATGCCGCTGTGTCGACAACCTGCCATATTGTTGCGTTAAGTTGACTGTCCTCGACACTTTACACAATCAAATGCTACAAATGATCCATCGCTGTCACATTCTTTCTGCAGGAAATGCAAATTAGCGCAATAACAAACACGAAGAGCCAGCAGTCAACAAAAATTTTATTGATCAAAAAGAAAAGGAGGCAAATTATTTGTTTTTCTGTTCTAAAAAAGAAAGCGGTACGCAATAGAGACTTTTTCTCGAAAGAATTATTTTTTGTAACTTGAAGAAACAAAGCTCAATTAGACCTACCCCTCGTCCTCACGTCCTTATTCAAAAATTCTATTTGAACTGAGGATGATATATTTTCCCTATGAGCTAGAAGATTGCTGTGTTCTTAAAAAAAATGTTTAATGCATACCGTAGATGAAGCAAGCGATCATCTGCTACGCTAACTGCTTCAGTCCAGATCCTAACTTAAGATTTCAAAACTACGCGAGAATCCGTTTTATGAGGTGCGATTGATAGCTGCAGTCTGAGAGCACTGCTGAAGTATGTTGACAGCGATGAAAGTCATGTTTACATTAAACATTACACCTGCAACTGCAATAAGTACAACGTGGGGCAGCAGTGGTATCAGCGCAGTTGCACACGTGCAGAAAATTGGCGAGAAAAAAAGCGGGCGATTTTTGGCCACTTCCCCGAGAAATTAGAGCGCAGTTATTAATTAACACTTGAGCATTAGCAGTTTCATTGTTGCAGAGGCATAAAATACTTTTGAATTACGTAAAAGCTATAGCGCAACAATGGAATTAAATCACTTATTCCTCAATATAAACCGATAGGCCTGACTTGACTGAAACCTCAGAGCCAGTCGTTCAATGAAAAAAAATTGTCCCCTCCCCCTTTTTTGTGGCTGGCTGCGCCGGTGCTTGCAACTGGCGGCCCGGCCCGTTTAACTTGGCCTGTCCGCCTCGTATCCAGAGGCTCTCTGTACTAGTGGCCTATTCTAGGGAAGCACTTGCTATTTTTGCTAGTCTAATAATATTTGAAAAGTATATTTCTTTTGACTGCATGACACAAATTAGCTTGAGACTTACCACATAATTTACAAAGCTGCCGTCGTCGTGTGGTTGGGCATCCTCTTCCGACGGTTTAGATGTTGACGGCGTTGATTAGCCAGCGTCGGGTGTCATCATCCAGGACCAGCAGACCTTGTATTCTTTTTGGTGCACGATGTAGGGGGCATGTAGAAATAATGTGGTGTGCAGTTTGCTCAGAGGCACCACACTCACAATTCGGTGAAGGAACAACACCCCATTTGTACATGGATGAATGGAATCGCCCTACGCCAGTCCGCAGACGATTTAGTTTTACCCAAGATGTTTTGGGCAAACCCATTCCAAGAAGCTTAGAGCTGGCCCTGGGAATAAAAGCATGAAGCCTTGATGCACTTTTCAAGTACTCCATGTTCCATACATAATCCATCCATTGCGCTGCACGAATGTCTGATTCGGTCAGACTATCCAATAGTTTCTGTGCAGCGGGTACAAACGGGCGTCTTGATTGGAGCCTTCCCTGGTGCACATTTTGTTTCCCGACCAGCTGCTCATGTAGAATATGATCAGGGTTAAGGGTGGCGCGGTTAGCCAGGGAGAGTGTCGCTTCTCGACGGCGAAGCTCAGCTGGCTAGATGCCTGCGAGGATTGGCAAGTAGTCTGTTGGAGTGGGTCGCAGACATCCAGTGACAATGCGCAAGGCGTCATTTAAGACACTGTCGATTAGCCGAGTGTGAGCACTACGACACCAAACAGGTGCGCAGTACTCAGCTGTGGAGTAAACCAGGGACAAGGCGGCTGTTAGCAATGTTTTGGCTCCTGCACCCTATCCCGAGCCTGCAAGTCGCCTCAACAGTGTGACGCGAGTAGAAAGTTTCTTGCGCAATGCCTCTAGGTGATGACGGAAAGTGAGCGACCAGTCCAGCTTTACACCAAGGTAGGTTGGAGTTGGGCAGTATGGCAATAGTTTGCCGTTGTTGAAGATTTTGAGCTCACGTTTCGCCTCTCCGTTATTTAAATGAAAGGCCGTCGTCACCGTCTTAGTGTGGCTGAGCTTCAGCCTCCAAGTCTGGAGATACGCTGAAAGTGTTGTCATGTCTTGGCTTAGAGTGCCTTCCAAAGTCTTCCAGTCTTTCGAGGTATGCATCAATGCCAGGTCGTCGGCATACGCATACCTCTGGGAAATTGTGGAAGGCAGATCGTATGTGTAGATGTCTGTACAAAGCTTTTCTCTTGCAAAGTTACAATGACAGACCGAAACCAAATCTGCCGACCCGGAAGGGTATTTACTCTTCTCGATGCTCAGCCAAGGCCTACTAACCGGCAAACGTCCTTTTGAGGACGGGGCGATGTTTGCTCTGCTTCAGGGTACATCGTCAACAAGTTCCAAAGGCCAGCAATCCTGTAGCTGAACATTGAAGGCCTCTCTGCAAGCAAGATGAATGTCCTTCACCATCTCGCTGTGCAGTTTGAGGCACTCGTCATCCTACTACAGGAGACCCACTGTGCTTTTACCGACAAGCTTGTGATTCCAGGCTTTGCACTAGCTGGGTCTTGTTTAAACAGGATACACGGCCTTGCTACATTTGTCCATGAGCGGCTAAAATGGACCCTAGTAGATCAGTCCCCATTTACATCAGAGACTGAGTGGTTATGCGTAGACGTCGATGGCTATAAAGCTGCCCTGAAGATGCGTTTATACCCAGATCGCAATTCCTGTTACACAGCGCATTGAATTTCGAAATTTTAACGCGTTGATATTTTAAGGTGTTTTGGAGGCTTGTTTTAGGGTAGAAGAGGTTTGAGTTTGATCAGATGGGTTAAAGTGTTATTGTTGAGTTTATATATTGAGAATTTATGATTTCTTTGTAGTTTTGTCGCCATTTTGTCAACCTTGCGTTAGATATGAATTGTGTTTAGATTTCTAGGTGACATTTGCGTTTTGAACGGCTTTCATTTTATGTTTTTTTGCAGATGTTGATGAATGCTCGCATATTAATTTGTGTCACGAAAACGCTACTTGCGAAAACACGTTAGGTAGTTATACCTGCAGCTGCCTTCCGGATTGGTCTGGGGATGGGTTTTCGTGCCAAGGTGCGGTTTGTATAAGTTGTATATTTTTGTTTATTGCCAAGCATGTGTGCACTTCAAATATCAGATGCTGGTAAATACAGTTTTTAATATTCATTTGAATTTGCATGCTTTGGATTAGTGTCGTTTAGCTGATGGTCCTTAGTGTCGTTTAGCTGATGGTCCTAGTGGGCCGCGATGGTCCTTAAGTGGGCCGCAAAATGTTCTATCATAAAGGAAAGATTTTTCGGAAAAAATTATCGGTATGAATTTACCAGCTTTTACGCACTTACCAGATCGATTCTGCATCTTCATATCGATTAAAACTGTAGCGGAAATAAAATTACTTGAGGATAAAAGTTTTTGATTATTACACCGTAGGTTAGAGCAACGTTTCGTTTCTCGTTTTCTTCTTAAAACTACGCTAGCGCTTTGTTAGGTAATTGTTAAGAAGATGATTTTGATAAGTTAATTTAAAAGCCAGTGGTAGTACTTGAATCGGAATATGGATAAATTTTTGAAAAAAAAAAGGGATGAAGTAGTAGAAAGTTTGAAAAAGCGTAAGAAAGTACGGAGAAAACATGATTCTGATAACATCAACTATGAATTTATTGCAGCAGGAACCGACTCAGAACCAAGAGCTCAATGTGTTGAGTAAATTGTTTTTAAATAATAAAAAAAATTGTTTTTAAAAATTAATTTTGTCTAAAGACCGGCCGTTAGCTCAGTTGTTAAGCGCACGCTATCGGTGCGGGAGGTCTGGGGTTCGATTCCCGGGCCGGTCAAATCGACACAGTGTCGCCAACGACTCGCCACCGTTGCGACGTTTCTTCGGAGCTGTGTTGCCCAGGCGCTAAGCCGCGGAGATGGGCCCCGCAACTCGTTACACGCTTCGGCGTAATACGGCGAGTATAATGAAGATTTGATTTTGATTTTTTAGTTGTATCATTGTGATAAATTACTGTATCGCATGATTTACTGTATTACTCTTTCGTTGTGTAGCAACTTCCTTTCTGAAATAAAATTTATAGTGATTGTTATGAGACCAATTTTTTTGGAAGTGGACCCTAAAACAAAGTATCGGCGAAAAGTGGGCCGTGATAATCAAAAGTTTGAGAAGCACTGGTGTACATAGATATACTATCCCAGTTTTACTTTTGTTCGTTTTGTTATTTTTCAGCTCCTTTGTGTTCCACAGTCACGTGTGGTGTCAACACTTTTTGTACTGTGGTGGACAACGTACCGGTGTGCGAATGTGATGAGGGGTACATGGGAAACCCGCTGGCTGGTTGCCAAGGTGAGATGTTATTAGGAAAACTTCTCACATATCATATAGTCCATGTTTGAAGCATATTTTTTAACTGCAGTCTCAATTACTCATGGCATACCTATGTAAACAATTGATGTTATTGATAATGGGAAGTCCGTAGAAAATGGTGAAAATATGCATAACTGAGACCATAAAACAAAAGAAATATAACTTCATAGCATTGTTGTGGTGCAAAATCGAGGTTCAAGGATCCTATTTCTAACTCATTTACAACTTTTGTCGTAATTGCACTCATCCGTACAAAAATAAAACTCATCCTTAAAAATTCTAACGTCACTCGCTGGAGTTTACAAGCTCAATTTTTGAAAACATTATACGCTACGGTTTATGTGGATCTTTTAGTAGTCTGTGATAAGCCTAAAGTAAGTCCAGCAGATCAGAAAGCTTGCTTTTGCATTAATCCAGATATGAGGTTTATGTTAGTATCTTTTTGATTGAAAATTTAAGAACGATGTTTTAGCTTACTGTTCATCGACAAGCATTAATGTTGATGGTCAAATGCTTACGTTTGGAGAAGCATGGTCGGGTCAACTTGCAAATTCGATAGAGGTCTGCCCTGATACAGGTAACGTAAAAACATCAAAGCATCCCATTCCATTTAGATGTGTCGAGTTGAAATATATAACCGAAGAAGTTTCTTAGGATTACTAATTTGACTATGTAAAGTTCATTAAAGTATTTCCAAAGAAAGCAACAGTGCTTTGCCTTACATTGAAGATTGATCAGCATTTTCAGCAACGTTACCGGTACCTACGAAAATAAAACGCAAAAAACATTGAAAAAACTGTTTCCTTGTTTTGTGTTTTCTCGAGTACAACATTGTGATTTAACAATCCAGATTAAACCATTTGATGAACAAAGATATTTTGCAAAAAGTTATGACTATGACTCCGATTGATTACGTTATATAAACATGTACTTACTGCCTTCTCAGTTTTAAACTAAATAAAATACATCATTCTATGCCAGTGGCCAATCATTTTTTTGAAAGAACTTTGTAGCTGCTTTCTATTGCTTACATTGCACTTTTCCTAATTTTCTCAAGTTGCGACTTGCATTGCTTTTATTTACAGAACACTCTCTAGCTTCTATCCTTTGCAGTGGATTTGAATTTAGTCTTGAAAGTGTAGTTACAATTGATTGCAACTCATCGCTTCAATCTTTCATGGAAGATATTTCCAATGTAACGGTAAGAGTTGTTTTGCAAGTCCCTTCTGATATACTATCAACGTTTTTTTAGAATTTGAGCCAAACTTGGAAAAATAGTTTTCCTAGAAGTAATTCATGTAATTTATTTAGATCAACGCTACTCAGTTTGAGACCTTGACTGCCCAACTTCAAATTCTTACGTCATCGAGAGAAAGCGATGATAATCTGGAGAATGCTGAGATGCTTTTATCATTTTTCAAACTAGCATGCGAGCAACTTAATGAGGTGAATGCTATGCTTTGTGATGCTATATGATAAAAAACTCTTTTCTGACATTATGTTCTTCTATTTGCTAACCAAAATCAAATCTTCATTATAAATGCTCGCGGTATTAATAAAACCAAAACCTCCACAGACTCTTTCATTTTGAAAAGAATCGCCGAGAAGTGTCGTATACTCTGACCCATCTCATCTAATTATTTGTCTACTAGTAAACCTGAATTTCAAGTTTATATCTTAGTTCTATGCATCAAGAAATTAATCTCTCAGATAAATTTGGCCTTAAATTTTAAATAAACTATAGATAAACAGATAACATAGATAACTAATTTCAGACTAACTTGGCCTTAAAAACGTGGAGAAGTAGCTATTTAACTTTTAAGTCCTAGAAGTCTCTGGAGTCTTGAGATTCGTGGGAGTTTCGGCAAGGTCTTAAAAGTATTCTTTAAAAATCGAAGCACAGCATGTCAGTTTCGCAAAAAAAAGTTATTTTTGGCAACACTTTATTTTTAAGCTAGTCGGCTGCTGCTGAACGTAAAAAGGGTCAGCAGAGTACTGTACTTTTATCTAAAATTAAAGGAAGTGCTTGGTATTTTTTGGAGTGGTTTAATTCCCCTGTCCACATGTCCCATTTTAGTGGGCTTTAAGCCCACGGTTCTTGGTTCTAGTTTCCGCATTGTAATCAATTTTTTGATGCATACAGTCATACTTTTAACTAAGACATCAAAAAGTTGATTATGATGCAGAAACTAAAATCACGGACTGCAGGTTTAAAGACCAACAAAATTGGACATGTGCATAGAATAAAAGTTTCTATACAAGTCACCAATGATCTCTATCACAAAATTGTTCTTTTTATCAGATCAACCCCACCAAAAAAAAGTTGGAGTCTTCCAGGCTGGCTTCTACTGTTTAGATATACAAACTATGCACTACATATTTACCCTCTCCTTCAGCCTACCGCTATGCCACTTGCACACCTGAATGCAGCCAGCCACTCAAGTTAATGGGATGCTTAATTGCTCTTCTAAACTTCTGTTGGTGAAATACGTTCAGTTTGGACAACTTTGAGCGCTGCACTTGCAGCTATTAAAAGCACTAGAAAAGTAAAAACGTTTCAACCTACCCTCTGCCTCAACTCCATGTTTTATTGTGCTACACTAATTGCTATCAGTCTGACTAGATATTTTAGAAAATCCGAGCAAAAACTTCTACAGAGGCTAAATTAAAAGTAGCTCACCAGTATTTCTGGTTGAGGGCGCCAAAGATATAAGCTAGCACCTAACTTACAGCTAGAGTCTGCTAATGCTTTTGATGAGTCACGAGTGATTGAAGTCTGTACAGCACCGTACTTACGTTGCAAAGTAGATCAGTTTTTAGTCAACCGTAATTGGCGTTGAAATAGACTATTTTTTTGCTACCGAGTAGAGTTCCTCCTCTACTATTGATAATTCACTCTCAACGCAGTTGCATCATCCGCCTCGAGCTGTTGACATTAGACCAGTGGTTCTCAACCGCAAAACGTTTTTAGGTAAGTTTACCATACGTCCTCCTTTTTGACCAAAAAAAATTGTCCTCCGAGGACGCCAAAAATGCCTAAATGTCCTCCTTTTCGGCATTATGAACAGTGAAAACATGTCATATCATTCCTCCACGAAACATTTTGGGAAGTTTCAGTGCAAACTTTCAGTGCAAAAAGGTCAAAAACATTTTCAGTGCAAAAACATTTTGGGAAGTTTCAGTGCAAAAAGGTCATCACGGCCTGCGAACGTGATGACCTTTTTTTTTGGTCATAAATTACGATTTATGGAATTAAGCTTTCTTTAGAAAATGTTAAAATTACAATTGTAACTGTAATAAAATTGTGCCGCTTGGCCGATCTAATTATCACCTTGGTAACGGACAAACTAATAAAATTGTGTAAAAAAAAAGTTTGCCACTCGCACAAGCATGTGTTATTTTCTTAGTTGACACAAGCTACAGTTGTACTGTAGTGAGCAACTCTTAGTAGGGTAAAGGAGATACGATAATTTATTAAAACTTGACCAGAACCGGGGTATAGGTTATGCACCTTATTGATCAGCATGCTTCCCTTTGTACGGGCAAAATGTCAGAATCTAACTTCGGGTTCGATCAGGTTCGAAAATTCGGGTTCGAAAAATCGGAACCTGAGCCCATAGAAAGGAACTGCAGGTTCGACCATTCGTCAGCTAAACACTTCGGGTTCGAAGATTCCGCACCTGAGCCCATACAAACAAGCGTTTTTGCTACGCCATTTCGCCCATACAAAGGGAAAGAATCTGATCAATAGGGTGGTTTATGATTAAATCAAGGAACTACTCGGAAAGTTATTTTAAAATGGGATTTACCTCAATGTTAGATGATGGCAACGAAAAACCACAATGTGTTTTATGTTACGCTGTGCTCAGTAACAAAGCAATGAAGCTATCTAAACTTGAGCGTCTCTTGCAGCAAAAACACCCTGAGCATATGGATAAAGACTTGTCGTTTTTTCAAAAACGTCTTTGAAACGGCAAAAATTGGATGCTTGTGGATGTTTTCAACAGCAAAGTACTGCAAACGTGGAAGTTTCTTCGAAGTGGCACTACAAAGTGTCAAGCAAAAAAGCCTCATACCCAGGGGCGTAGCTAAGAGGAGGGGGGGCAAAAGGGACAATTGCCCCCCCGAAATATTTTCAGAGATCACTAGCGTGCAAACGAAGATACTAATGCTATAACGTAAATCTACTAACAACGCAAGCAGGGGCGGATTTAGACCACTTTTCGACAAAAAAATACGCGAAAATGAGTATTTTTCTTGCAAAAACCCTAAAAATCCGTGGCTGCTGGGAGCTTTGCCCCCAGACCCCCTTAGCCTCCGGCGGCTGGGGGCTTCGCCGTCACACCTCCGGCTGGGGCACCCCCTTTGCCGAATCCTGGATGCGCCACTGAAAAAGCCTATGTAGTTTTGCCTCCTCCGAAATTTTGGGCTGGCTACGTCATTGCTCATACCATAGGAGAAACGATCGCAATATGTACCCTGTCCACATGTCCAATTAAGGTGGGCCTAATGATCCACATGTCACAATTAATGTGGTCCACATGTCCATGTTGCGATCTTACTCAAAGGTATCAACGGAAGCATTACGCGTCGTCGTTCCATTCGCCTCGACTCACCTGTGTGAAACCTATTCTTTGCTCTTGTTCATATAAAATCGAAGGCTCGTAACCAATTGAACGTCGGAGACGATATGCGACTAGCGATTCCCAAAACACAACCCCGTATTTCTGGACTTGTTGCTGGTATGCAACCGCAGAAATCCCATTAAGTGTATTCGTTTTGAAAAAATATATAAAAATATCTACCAACTGTGGTTTGATGTTATCTTTATTGAGCACCGCCCTCTAGCTGCTTTCCAAAACTATAAAGTACCGGCAATTACTAATTAACCTCAAAAACTTTAAAGCGTTTACGCTAGAAAATCAGTCGCGGAGTCCGCGACAAATTTCGCAGCACCAAAAGAGGTCCGCTAAGACAAAAAGGTTGAGAACCACGTATGCATTAGACAATGACTTTAAAATTGATATTCACAGCTTTCTTGCGTGACGTTCAGCATTAAACTGACAATGTGAAGAACAAGCCGGCAAGTTCGCTTGTTGTGCCGTTGTGGAAGGCACTTAGCGGGATTCCCCCATCTTGGCGTGATAGACAGATGGCTGGCAACTCCTAAGCGAGCTCGTATAGCGCATTGATCGCTTTCTCGTGATAGGTGGAAAAGTAGTTATGCAACAACTTGCAGTGGTTCAATTTAAACTTTACTCACTTTTTAAAAAATGTCTTGAAATAAGAACTTGTTGCTCTGATACTGGCTACTTGTTCCCTCAACATGCTGTAGTTCTGCTCTCATTAAAAAAAGTGTAAGGAGAAAAGGTAAAGCCACAGTAAATCTCAAAACTGGACGTTTCGACTACAAGTTGCAGCTGTCATTATCAGGAGTGCATGAAAGGCAGTACAACCTGTACAGTACAAAAGTGTGTACAACACAGTTTTGTTTTGTACTGCCTTGCATACACTGCTGATGATGACAGCTGAATCTATGTTGTCGAAACGTCCAGTTTTGAGATTTACTGTGGCTTTACTTTTGCTCCTTAAGCTATTTTCGTCCCATATTTATTGTGTTCCAAAAAAAAGTATCGACTATTAAATAAAGTCTCTTCAGTGGTGCTTAAAACTTCAAATCCATGAAGTAAATCCATCAACATACAATGCATTCTACCTAGCACCTTTAAAGGTTGCTTCTATATCAAACTCAAGTTTTTGGCCCCAAACAACGATACTCAATGAAAGAAAATATAACCACTAATCCACAACTAAGTTCCCGGTAGCCTAACTAACCCACATCACTATAAGCCCCTATGGCAACCCACTAATTTGCAGCTGCAGACGCGTTTCGACCTTATTATGGTCTCATCAGTGCAGCATAGCAACCTCCCCCCTTCCTAAAAAAAAAAATTCTAACCTTCAAAAGAACTACACACTCCTAATCTATTTCTTTTGAAGGTTCTTTTGTAGTTCTTTATGTGTGTAGTTCTTTTGAAGGTTAGAATTTTTTTTTTTAGGAAGGGGGGAGGTTGCTATGCTGCACTGATGAGACCATAATAAGGTCGAAACGCGTCTGCAGCTGCAAATTAGTGGGTTGCCATAGGGGCTTATAGTGATGTGGGTTAGTTAGGCTACCGGGAACTTAGTTGTGGATTAGTGGTTATATTTTCTTTCATTGGGTATCGTTGTTTGGGGCCAAAAACTTGAGTTTGATATAGAAGCAACCTTTAAAGGTGCTAGGTAGAATGCGTTGTATGTTGATGGATTTACTTCATGGATTTGAAGTTTTAAGCACCACTGAAGAGACTTTATTTAATAGTCGAAACGTATCCCGTCTGGTGCAAAATAAAAAAAAGTATGTTTTACCAATTCCTAAACACTTCTTGTTATTGTGACGTTTGTTTGTGATTTCATAAGCAAAAAATTATTTTGTCATAAATAGCAGTTCCAAATTGCATAAAACTGCTTTGCTTGACAGATTTTCGCGAACAATCAATTAATCAGTAATTTTTTTGTAAGCTTCGTAATTCAAATACTTTAAAACAAAAAATGCAAAACGATAAATATAGAGTAATTATGTTGATAATATAGTTGGTATAATACAGTATGTTAAGCCAACTTACCGTGAAGCAATTATTCAAAAGTACTTGCAAAAGGCTGAGTAAATATTGGATTCGGGTTTAAATGGTTTCAATGGATTTATTCGTGTCTTAGCGTATAACTCAGTGGTTTTCAACCTTTCCGGTAGAGCGGAACCCCAATAAAAGATTGCAGAGACTTGAGGAACCCATGTGCAATAATTTACCTAATTCAATTGAACCCAGCTCTAAATTGTAGACTTGCGAAACCTCGGGATTGTACTGTTGGAACCCTAGGGCAAATTAGCCCAGAGGGAATTCGGGAGTTTCCCAGTGGACCGGTTCAGTGTTTCACTCCTGGACTGCTTTAAAACTATTTTTATAGACGCTAACAAATGATCAAGAAAATCCACTTTCATACAAAATAAATTTGTAATTATTTTTCAGTAACGGTATTTTTTGTATTATCTGTAATTGATTTAATTACAAAGAAAACAGCCAAAACAAATTGAAGCATATTCAAATATAGAGAGGTTTCGGTTAAAATACAGTAACCATTGTTAATCTTATTCAAATGGAATTTAATATTCATAATTTAATGATTTAGCTTAATAATAATTCATAATTTAATTTAATAATCATTCTATTTGAATAAGGTTGACAATGGTTACTTTGCAATATCGTGTGAGATAGGTAAACGTGAAGCGTGGTAAGCGTAGTGTATTCATCAAGGTAGAAAACCTAAACCAAAACTTGGAATCCAGGTTTTAACTTACAATTTTTGAAAGTAAAACTGAAAATATCACTGCAAATAAAACTGGGTAGAGCTCTTGGTAAAACTCCACTCAACCCAATACATATTTGGGTAAAACACGTTTTACCCAAAATATTTTCAAAACATCACTTAAATAATTTTTTGGGTAAAAAAGTTTTTGGGTAAACATGAAATTTTGTGGGCAAATACAACTTTTGCCCAATTTTTTGGGGGGTAAACACACCTTCTATCCAAGTCCGACTTTTTCGCTTTTGAATAATATTTTATACTTAACAAAATAATTTTGGGTATTTTTGAAAATTACCCAAACGTTAAAAATTTCGTTGTATTATTAAAAAATTTTACCCAATTTTAAATTGAACGAAACAAAATTTACTCAAACATTTAAGTTCAAAATTCTGAAGAATGTTTAGTGAATACGTAACTTTCACTAGTTTTTCCTTTGCTCTATGCAGCTGAAACCTATACCAATACCATTATGCAGATGATGAAGGCAGCAGCAGCGTGATGCAACTTTTCCTCAGGGTCATAAGAGTCAAGCAGCTACCCTTATACCGACGGATAAATCAAAATCTAAACAGTAGACTTTTATTGTTATTCAGATTTCCGAAAATAAGCAGCATTCATATGAATTCTCGATATACCCTGCTGCTGCTGCTTGGACTCCTGTAAGGTCAAAGTTGATACATTTTGGAATAGAATGCTGTAAAGTTTCTTCTAAAAACTACGCATAAATAAGGACTTTCTGTCTTTAAAATATCGTTTTAGATGTTGACGTCTTGATAAATAATTGAGCGTTGCAGTTTCGAGGTGCTATAAAGGAGAAATCTTATAACTTTCTTTGCCCTGAAAGATTGGCTTGGACCGAACAGGCGTGTTTAGAAAACCTGCTATCTCTTGGCCACCTGCCATATTTGAGTGGCGTAGCCAAGAGTGGGGGGTACCGGGGCCATGCCCCCTTAAATATTACGAAAACAGAAAAAACGATGCAAAAACTAGCACTCACTTTGCTTACATTAAGCTATACAGCATAGTCATGAACCCCTTCAAATATTTTTTGGCGACGCCACTACGATCTGTCTATTTTCTGAAGGTGCGCGAATCCTGTTAGGTGCCTTTCCCAACTGAACAAGTAAACTAACTGACTTGTTTTTTGCACGGTTGTTTCAATGCTCGACGTCAAACAAAGAAGTTGAATTACAGACCTCGATCTTACCAAGCTATATTTTGGCTGTTAAAAGCTATTATCTGATATACTGTACGTGCATCTATTGGCCAATCACTTTAAAATGATAGGCTCACCTATGCTGTGCAAGTAAAAAAAAGTTTTAGTGGGTTGCGTGCACTAATTTTTTTTCTGAACAACAGCCCCGGATTAAAAAAAGGGAATTAATCTAGTCTTATATAGGCTCAGTATAAACGGACAGTGTGGAGAACAAACCGACAAGCTCGCTTTTACTGTCGTCAGGAAAAGGCACTTGGTGCTTGGTGGAACTACTTTTTCTTTTTGTGGCACAGATTGACCTAAATATTATTAGATACGCTGTTTTCAGATAGGTCGGTAGCTGAGCAAATACGCGTACACTAAAGATTATAGGCTAAAACATTGAAAGTTAGAAATTTAAGCAACGCAGTAAAAAATTTGCAAGAGGGATGGATGGTTGAAACTGAAGAACTTGAACGTTATGGAAAAAAATCTTAACAGCCATAATGTAATACAGTTCACAACAGTTCCAAAGATTTCATTTCTGTTTATAGAATTTCTTGGTTGTTGCACAAACAAAAGTGAGGTAGGCATTAACGTTTAGGCCCCAGAAAACGTTTTAGTAAAACGATGTATGGAAATGGGTAACCAGATTATCGAAAAGCTCACTTGCGCAATATCCCCTTTAACATTCGCGACTCTACCACTAGCGTATATAGGGGGGCATTGGGTCATGCCCCCCCCCCTTTTGACTCTGCCTTTTAGTAAACAAGTACAAAATTAATGGTGCCAAGTAACTGAAATATACCATACTCTTTTGATGGTTTCTGTAGTTTATGGCTAGGGGCGTATCTAGGGGGGTAGGATGAGGGGTATGCATCATCTACCAGCCATTTTCAAAGTTGTTTTGAATGTATACAATTTTTCCATAATTTCGAACCTCTTCGATAGCGATAAGCCTTCCGCCTTGAGCACGCATAATCGAAAATGTGCCAACAAAATGCTTCATCTTTTTGCGAAGCACTCAGATTAGGGTCGAACAATTTGAACAAAATTTGCCTGAAAATTATTCAAAACGCACTAAAATAACCATTACAGCATGTAAATTTTCAAAAATTTTCCGAGGGAGCATGCTCCCGGACCCCCCTTGATACTTTCTTGCTTCTCAATCACCTTCAAATTTGTTTTTCCGAAAAAAATACTCTTGCAAAAAATGTGGAAATTATGGCTCGCACCCCCTTTTAAAATTTCTCGCTACGCCACTGAACACTACCATTGGCCTTCAAGTTCAAGCCAATCTGAAAAGTCACACGGCGCTAATGAGAATAAATTACATTCGGAATACCTAACTATATACAGGTAATAGTAAAGCAATTGCAAAATATTATAGCTTTTTTTGCCAGCTTGAAAGCCAATACTTTCGTGTGATAAATCATAGGCGATTCAAGATAAAATTGGACTACATTTGTTCATTTGCAAACAGTATTTTATTTTAATTTAAGAAAATATTTATTTGCGAAGAGCCTGTACACTAATCACTGCATGCAGCGAAAATAAAATCAAATTTTAAAAAATATTGGGTATAGAGTACCCAATATGACGTATTTTCAAAAATGCCACTAGTGAAATATTATTACGATTCTTTGTTTTATATACAAATCGGAACATGTGCGTTAGTTAATTATCAATATCGCTTCTTGTGAGATCCTCCGAATGTAATGCATTGGTAAGTATAGGCGTTAACTAGACTCTGTGAAATAACAGCAATAATTTGTCCAATACTCTGCAAACAAGCGATGATGGCAGCGAGAACATTTTTTGGGTTTTTGTTGCTTAAAAACATTTGGGTAGCGAAAACCCAATAAAATAAAATTGGGCTCTTGACTTGGGCTAAAATAGCCCAACGCATAATGGTTAGTAGTCAGTCAGTTTACTTCATTTGGGTAATCTGCACCCAACTTAAGAAATTGGGTTTCTCAACGTTAATACCCAAAATGTTTACCCAAAAAAATACCCAATATTATTTGCAGTGTACAGTAGACCTAACTCCCAACAGCACGGATTATACGATATAGGTTAAGTCTTGTATTTCTGGTACCCTACCTTCAACCCGTAGTGTTTTAGGTGCCAGGGTTAATGTGGAGATTTACAACTATTTTGAACCGAAGTGGCAATAGAAGACAGTTTTTGCCACTAAAAACATTTTTTCTTGGATATCGACCAGTGAAAATTTTATTTTTTGGAAATTTCCTTTGCCCACCCTAATGTGATTATAAAACGTGTGTGTGACGAGAGATAACGCACCATATCCCCTATGTGTTTTTACGACTCGAGTACTCTGCAATCTGCATAGGCTTACTGGCCTTTTAACAATGAGGTCAATCCTGGTGATTACCCAAAATGTATCGGTGAAAAAGTTTTACCCAATTTTATATTTTGAGCACCAACATGTTGTACCCAATATTAAATGATTTTGTTGCCTAAAATATTTTACTGTGATGTTCAAAACTTTCATAGTTTACTTTGCATTCCTATTGGAAAGTGATTAAAGTGGATTCGAAACGTTTAGGCCTATATCAAAGCTATGTTTTGAAATCATTCTTCAGTATTCCTTGCTATCGGGATGGTGTACCACTGAATAAGTGAATAGTTTGTAACCGTTCAGCAGCAAGATCTGCAAATTGCGGTCAAAATTGGGCCGGTTTTGTGTCATAGCTCCGGGCCGGTTGAATTTGCTAATCCGCTTAGGGCGAAACTTCGATTGAAAATCGCTGATGTAACTACACTAGTACACTGTATGTCATTTCTTAACCAGTTGTGAAGATGATCAGACAAAAAATGAAAGAACAGTCTATGAAATTAATGGACTGAGGCGTGGTGATCTTTCAGTCTCAATAAGGGGGTTGGTTTATAGGTCAATATGCCACTTTTTCAGCCTTATTTCTAGTAGGATGTTTAATCACCAAATTGATGGTAAGAAGAAGTCAGGGAACGGTCAAGATTGGTAGGCTTTTGTTCAACTAAAGCTGTTCCGCACCGATTCAGTAATCATTGTACGTCACTTTACATCCTTACCAGTGCGTTGTTTTGTTACTGCGCCTACATTCCATTTTGAAATTTGGATTGTTCCAAGGTTAATTACGGTCGTATTTATTGTAATGCAAAGTACAAGAGTAATATTCATCCAATTTTACAAAAGTGTCGCTCAATCAGTAGTTTGTCGCAGTGGTTCAAGACGTCGATCTCGGCTCGGTCAAATCTGACACTGTCGCCAACGGCTCGCCACCGCTACGGCATTTCTGTGTTGCCCAAGTGCGAAGCCACGCAGATGACCCCCCTCGTTACACACTTCGGTGTAATAACGCGAGTATAATGAAGATTTGATTTTATATCGTTTCTTCTCTAAACGTTTATCATCTACAGATCAGTCCCGCAGCATTAATAAGTTCTTTGTCCGTGTTGGGACGAATTGGCCGCTCAACTAGTGCAGGCTCGGAACAGAGTTTAGGAATACCCGCGGTGCAAACTGCGGAATGTTTAGTTGACAAAGTATCCTTGGAAGATGAAGAAATTCTTGATATTTTAACTGACAGCATTCTTGGAACGGTGAGATAGCTTGCAAAATATTTGTTACTTGTTAAAATTAGGTTTTAAAATGATTAAGTCTAGTCTCATCTGAACATAAGAGATATCTTTTAGAGTCGTATCAGTTTTGTACAGTCTTACTTACAAAGCTGATGATGACAGCTGAATCTATGTTGTCGAAACATCGTGTCTTAAGAATTACTGTAGCTTTAATTTTTCTCCGTAAGGTATTTTCGTCGTTCAATAAAGATCAAAAAGCGCTAGTATTGACGTGTGACACATTTGTTCTCTCCCCCCAAAAAAAAAAACAGCTCACAAGTTTCTGCCGTGTTTCATTACGCAACACCAGTTGATAGAAGCCCTATAGAAGCCGCCATAGAATCTATTGGCCGGTTTACGTTAAAGATATTGGTTGATTTCGCCTTGGAGTTTCACCAAAGCATCTAGCTTTCATCTCTATGGATGAAAATGCTTGGAAACTCCAACTTGAGCTGCTGCCCAGGGCGAATCCCCAGGATAAACGGGTCTCGAAAAATCTTAGCGTAATAGGCACTAATACAAAATGAAATTGGTGAAAATCTTAGCGATATAAGCAAAAATTGCAAAAATGCATTTTCGTAATTTTTGCCCATTTCGTTATGATGTTTCCATTTATCGTATAAAAAATCTTGGCCTTGCATTGTTTAAGAACCTTTGTAACCAGCTTTATTCTCTCATTCACTCTCATTTAAAACAACTCAGAATTCAGATGGCTGACTAGTAGGAACGTTTTTCTCTAGAGGTGCAGACGCGGGTTTGATTCCGAGTCGAATGAAACCATTGACTGTAAAATTGGTATTCGCAACTTCCCTGCTTGACGCTGAGCATTAAAGACAGTGTGAAGAACAAGTAGGCAAGTTTACTACTTGTGCCGCTGGGAAAGGCACTTAAGAGGATTCCCGCATTTTGGTGT
Source organism: Trididemnum miniatum (assembly GCA_964006365.1). NCBI lineage: Eukaryota > Metazoa > Chordata > Ascidiacea > Aplousobranchia > Didemnidae > Trididemnum > Trididemnum miniatum. The sequence goes on along the minus strand of OZ023242.1, from coordinate 24,358,861 downwards.
GGTAGACAGGTCACCGGCAACTTTTAAGCAAGCCCGTTGTAGCACTTTGATCGCTTTCTAGTGAAAGGAGGATAATTATGCATTTCAATACAATGCAATCTAGGTTGTTAACATTGAATCTACTGAGCGGAAGCGTAGACGAGTACCACGACAAGCTGATGCTTCCGGAAATTTTCCCGGTGATCTGATCACTCGCATCCCCGGAAATAACGTCACAGAGCGCGTGCTATCTTACGTCATTCCATCAGAAGCATTCACCGAAGCAGAACGTGCAGACCCTGATTACAGACGACGATATTCTGTGTTGTATTTTCAAGAACATTTCTTTGAATCAACTTTGAACACAAGCCAGGTTTGACGGAAAATTTCTGTGTTTTTGATGAAACTTGTTTGCTATTACCGGCCGTTAGCTCAGTTGCTAAGCGCACGCTATCAGTGCGGGAGGTCTGGGGATCGATTCCCGGGCCGGTCAAATCGACACAGTGTCGCCAACGACTCGCCACCGTTGCGACGTTTCTTCGGAGCTGTGTTGCCCAGGCGCTAAGCCGCAGAGATGGGCCCCGCAACTCGTTACACGCTTCGGCGTAATACGGCGAGTATAATGAAGATTTTGATTTTTTTGTTTGCTATTGATTACCAGTTTAATGTTGTTTGCATTTTTTAACGTCAGCAGCAAACCTTTTTCCAGAGGACGCAATTCACCAAGGCAGGCCCCTGGCTTTATCCCCAACCTCTTAAGCCGGCCCTGCACCTTACTAGACCTATTCTTTTACGTTGCAAATTTAACGAGTTGCATGCATTACTTACAAAACCCTAGCTGCTGCAGACATTTGATGAGACAAGCAGTGAAAGCAATGGCCTTTAATATTAACAACCTTTTCGGAACAAATACCTCGATTGATTCATAACAATAACTTACGATATTATTGTAGCTATTTTACTGCTCTAGGTAAAGAAACGTTGAAAATAAACCGAATCTTTATTTTACATTTTAACTGCCAGGAGGGTAACCCGGTGTAAGTTTGTTCATTAAAAGTTGAAAAGACAATAAAAAATCAAATCAAATCGTCATTAGACTCGCGGTGTTGCGTCGCAGCGTGATAACGATTGCCGGGGTTAATCTTCTCGGCTTCGCGCCTGGGCAGCACAGTTTTGAAAAAATATCGCTGCAGTGACGAGCCGTTGGCGACACTGTGTCAATTTGACCGACCTGGGCATCGAATCCCTGGCCTCTCGCACCATTAGCGGTTACATCATGTTTCTAAGATCTTACACTAGCCATCACTGTTTTAGAAGGCCACCAGAATGAATAGCTGATGCATGTTGCAAGTGATTGGTGGCTTTTTTTTGCGAATAAAAATCAAAAACTGTGTAATTTGTATAAATAATTGTAGCGTATTTTCAGCCCATCTCAATTAGATTGGGTTCAAACGTAAACATAACTTCACTTGAAACTCCAGTGACAATTCAATATTCTAATCAACTGTACCGTTATGAAAAAACTCCAGATCAATCCAATCCTCTCAAAGTAGGTGTTATGTATCACGTGCTTAGGGTGACGGTTAAAACGAAGATTTGCTTCCAGCTATCGCTGGAAACATTGTTTCAAGAACGTAATCGATAATGGAGTTTTCGTGTAGTTTTCGTGTAGTACTATAGGTCATAACACGGTGTCTTGTGCCATGAGGCTGTAATTAGGTGATTGTACAGTTTATCTCTCCGTGTTAAAAATTGTGGCCGTGTCTACGTTAAAAAGATTTGATATCGGTCAGAAAACTCAGTTTAATCACTTTGAAAACAATTTTAGGTTTTTCTCTCCAAGGTTTGACTCGTTTTAAGCCTTTCAATGTTCTAAAACTCTTTCAAAAATTTTGAATTTAATAACAAGACGATTTACTTCGTGTGCGCTTTTGATTTATATTGCAGGCGACTCGAACTGAGCTTGGTTGTAAATTCTGGGACTTTTCTCTTAACGATTGGTCGTCTGATGGTTGTTGCTTGAACCAATCACAATTTCCACCAGTTTGCCAGTGCAACCATTTGACCAACTTCGCTTTGCTGGTGGTTAGTTTTTAGTATTCATGTGAATAGTGCTTGCGATTGTGAATGGAATCAAACCAATGACTTTATAATTGGTATTCACAGCTTCCCTGTTTGACGCTCACTATTAAAAGGACAGCATGAAGAACAAGCCGGTAAGTTTACTTGTTGTGCTGTTCGAAAAAAAACAGTGAACCAGATTCCTTCATGTTGGACTAACAAGTGCCGGCAACTTCTAAGCCAGCTGGTTGTAACGCTTTGATAGCTTTCTTGTGATAGGAGAATAAATATGCAACTAAACACGAACACAAAACAGTTCATTATAACTTTGATGTTATTTTTGTTTACAGGCAAGAGAATCCGTTCCCAATGATGTTGCACTTGCGGTGGTCAGTGATCTAGGTTGCATTTTGTCTATTATCGCACTTGCAATCACGTTTTTAATTCATATTTTGAGCAAGTACGTAGTGCTTTTCACTGATAAAGATGGCTATGGATGCAGTCTCTAAAACGTTCACCTAGATCCTTGCTCAACTTTAGCCTTAAACCGATTACGGTTTCAAAAGTTTGCCGAAATACAAATCGGCATCTCTAACTTAAAGTCCGCATCTGAATCAGGATCGTCACACTTTACGCAAGCAGAACCGTTTTCCATTGGCCAAATCTTGCGCATATTCACATTAACGGTTCCAGTTACGTAATATTTAGCGCTCATTTCGGAAATTTAACCGGTGGTTACGGTCGAAAATTTGATGAAGTTTAAATGGCTAATCTTCCATAGTGATATTTTGGTGCCAAAACGTAAGAGTTTTTACTACCTGCTTGATATACGCTAGTCAAATAACCCAAGTTTTCCTGTGTTTACGCAAGCTAGTAAATTTTGTTTCTTTTCCTATCATAAACTTGTCTTGAAGGCCGAGTGGTAAGAGCGTCCGCCTCGGGAGCTGTAGACTTGGGTTTGATTCCAAGTCGGGTCAAACCAATGACTTTAAAATTGGTATTCACAGCTTCCCTGCTTGACGCTCAGCATTAAACTGACAGTGTGAAGAACAAGCCGGCAAGTTTACTTGTTGTGCCGTTGGGAAAAGCACTTAACGGGATTTCCCCATCCTGGTGTGGCAGACAGATGGCTGGTAACTCCTAAGCAAACTTGTATAGCGCATTGATCGCTTTCTCGTGATAAGAGGATAATTACGCGACTAAGTACAAAATAAATACAAAAAACTAACTGAAAATCGGTCACCAAATGAAATCAAAAATCTTATAGATTTTACCATTTATAGTTTTTAGCGTCTCCCTGAAGAGCCTCACGGCGAAACAGGCTGTTTGGGGTTTTTAATTTTTAATTTCATTTGGTGACCGATTTTCTGTTTATGCTCTGGCGTGTGCCATTGAGCTCTCTGTTTGGTGCAACGGTCAAACCACGTTTAAAAAATGTAACTGTAAGAATTATTCTTTTGTAATATTACACCAGCCCAGTTGGCGTAGTGGCTGAAGACATCGCTATCGGCTCGGTAATTCCTCGGTTCTATTCCCTTCCCGGTCAAATCGGACACTGTCACCAACAGCTCGGTAGCGCTGCGACGTTTTTGTGTTGCCCAGGCGCTAAGTCGCGAAGATAGGCCCCGTCACTCGTTACACGCTTCTGGGTGATACCACTAGTATAGGGAAAGTATAAAGGAGGATTTCATTTTTTGATTTGCTTTTCTTCGTTATCACTTAAGTGAATCACGCATAACTTTATAACCGTTTTAAACAGGGAACGAAAAAAGACAAGACCAACCAAGATCCTCCTCAATATTTGTGGAAACTTGATCATTGGTTATATTATCTTTGTTGCTAGTGTGGAAGATATTAGTAATGGTATGAGATGCACTCTGGTTGCTGCATTGCTGCAACTTTTTTTTCTCGCCACGTGGTGCTGGATGTCAGTGTACAGTTACGATCTTTATCTAAGCTTGGTAAAGGTATGACGAAAAATTACTACGTAAATTTTTGCGAAAATACCAGTTTTAAAACATTTGTTATCGCATAGCTGTTTATTGTAGGCCCATGGGTCATATCATAACTTGTAGTCCGAATTGTAGTGCCTTGTTTATAGTTTTGTACTGCCTTCGGTTTTGTGGTTTTTTCAGTTTTGTACTGCCTTGCTTGCATTATGGATGATGACTGCCAAGTCAGTCTTGTCGAAACGTCAATTTTATGAATTACTCCGGCTTTACTCGTTTTCCATAACTGTTTAGTGTTTCCATTATTTTGAATGTGCCATTTGTTAACTTTATATGATGGATTTCGTGTTTTTTTTACTTTATTGTCTTTTACTGCAGGTATTCCGAAATCCTGACAATAGGGGTTTCTTGGTAAGGTCTTGTATTTTTGCATACGGTGTTCCTGTCTTGATAGTGGTGCTCAATGTTGCTTCAACTGTTGGTTATCTCGATACATTCAATGCTGCTGTGACTTGTGATGGAGGTATTCACTGTAATTGTTTTGGTGAATTGTTGTGTATGTCAATCATACAGCAGGTCGACCAGCGACAACTCATTTTGCATCAGCTTGTTTTCTTGATAAGCCAACCCATTTGAAACGTTGCAGTAATTTATATTTCTTTATTTAGCTGCATATTTATCCTCCTATCACGTGAAAGCGATCAATGCGCTGTACGAGCTCGCTTAGGAGTTGCCATCCATCTGCCTACCACACCAAGATGGGGGAACCCCGCTAAATGCTTTTCCTAACGGCACAACAAGCAAACTTGCCGGTTGGTTTTTCACATTGCCCTTTAATGCCGAGCGTCAAGCAGGGAAGCTGTGGATACCAATTTTAAAGGCATTGGTTTGATCCGACTTGAAATCAAACCCAAGTCTACAGTTCCCGATGCGGACGCTCTTACTACTCGGCCATTTGAGCAAATCATGAACTGGCGTAGTGATTAGAGACATTGTTGTTGCGGGAGGTCATGGGTTCGCTTCCTGAGTCAGTTCAGAGGATACGTATCGCCAACGACTCGCCACCGTTACGTTGTTAACTCGGAGCAGTGGCCGTGGAGATGGGCCCGCCAGTGACCCACTCGTTACACGCTTCGGCATATGAAGGAGTGGTTTTCATTGTTTTTGATACGCAAATACCTGCTGAACGAAACACGGTCTGCCAAGGACTTTTTTCACTTCTAGATTTGCAACCGCTTTTGCAAGGGTGTATAAATATCCCGCGATGGTAAATACTGGCTTGTTTGTTGCAGAAATTCTTTTGCCTCAGTCTCTGCACCGAGCTGAAAACATGTGCTGGATTCATGGGTATTCATTATACATCGGCTTCCTTTTACCGGTTGGAATCATGCTGCTCTTCAATATTGTTATCTTTTGCATCGTTTTGCATAAAATTGTGTGGAAAAAATCGGAGGCAAGTTGACTTTGGATTGATGCTTCACGATATAAAGATGTTATTACTAGTGTTAGGAGCTTGGCTTTTTGTTAAACCTTTACAATTTTTTGCATCTGTAAATATCTTTTTCTTTGCCATGAAGTCAAATTCATCGTTATCGGCGCGGAAAATCTTGAGTTCGATTCCAAGACCGGTCAAATCGGGCACTGCTGCCACAGGCTTGCCACCGCTGCGACGTTTCTGTGTTGCTCATGCGCTAAGTTGCGGAGATGGTCCCGTTACTCGTTGCTTGCTATGACGTTACACCGCGAGTATAATGAAGATTTTATTTAATTTTGATGAAATATAATACATCAGGATTTTCATAAAAACTGTAATATTTAGATTGCTTCCAGTGCAAAAGAGATTTCAGCCACGCGAAGTATGCAGATATCATTGACGTTGTTTAGCACGATGGGAATCGCTTGGGTGTTTGGTTATGTCATGCTCATATCAACGGATCCAACCTACTCCATTGTAATGAGCTGGTTCTTCGCATTGTTTACGACCACTCAGGTTAGTGACGGAAATGTTGTTTAACGAATGTAGTCATCGTAATCTAAATTTTTGAGTGTTGCAACTTTGCCCACTCTTGTTTTTTTAACTCTTCTTCTACCACCTGCATGCCATAACGTTAATCGTTTTGTTGCCTCTTTTCTTGTACCGTTGTTATGATTTCTTCATCTTATCGTATTCTTTATTGTGTTTCCGGTGCAGAAATAAAAACACTACTGCTACTAGAGTTGCCACATTACGCTTATAGTTTGATTTCAATATAATTAACGCTGATGATGCTAACTCTTGGACATCTGCATAAACGATGCTTGGTTCTTTATTTGCCCCCTTTTTTGGGATAAAAAAGAATTCAAGCTGGTTTTCAGATGGTCAAAGTAATTTGTAGCTTAAAAAAATGTATCTCCTCTATGTGAGTTTCTGTGGGTCCAAATATCGGGGCGTTTAACTGCTTCTATCAAAGCTATTTAGGACTGCGTGCAATAATTAACTTTATGGTTAAAAATTACAACCAAAAACTTGGGTGTGACTAAACTAACTTTGATACTGTAAGATCTAATAGACTTCGATTTTGAAGTTTTGGTCGTAGTCGTGAATCTCTAAACATCGCATCGCTGCTTTTCCTACCAGAAAGATCGCAACTGCGCTGGTATGGACATGTGGCACGAATGTGCAAGGAGAGAGCTGGCAAAAAACTATTGTGTTCAACACCGGTTGGTCAAAGGCGTAGGGGCCGTCCCAGAACTCAATGGCGATATCACTTTGAAGATCTTAGTTGGTCTCGCCTTGGCATCCCACAAGAGCATCTACCCTTTGTCGCAGAGGATCAGGATGCTAGGAGACTCCGACTCGAGCAGCTGCCCCCGTGATCCCCCAAGGATAAGCGGGTCTAGAAAAGTTGGCTGTACCCTTCTATCATAAAAAAGCGACGGAGATGGTATACGAACTCGCTTAGAATTCCTCACATACTCACATACACTCATTTACAATGTTTTACCCAGGGAATTGCGATCTTTGTCATAACTTGCATTCGCAAAACAAACTTCCGTGAGGAATGGAGAGAGATCTTTAGCTGGTTGAGGAGCAGCGTGCGAAGTCTGAGGAGAGCAAGTGCGAGTGGTTCATATGATGTCTCCACTCTGCAAACAACTTCATTAGAAATGCGCACCACTGCTGGCGACTCTGGTTCATATCTGCGCTAGAGCTTGGCAAAATATGAAGCTGTTTCTTCAAAACTCAAGCTGCACTGCTTGTACAGTGTCATAAAAGTTCATTGTGTGTATTGTTGTATTCAAGATCTTTGTATTTATTGTTGTGTTTTACTTTGGATGTAATCAAATGATCGTACGCTGTGTGCCCAACAGCTCGCTACAGCTACGACGTTTCTTCGAAACTGAGTTACCCAGGCGCTAAGCCGCGGAGATGGGCCCTGCTACTCGTTACACGCTTTGGCGTAATACCGCGAGTATGGTGAAGATCTGATTTTTTTCAATTTATCATTCTATTCGTGAACATTTGACATACGCGTATATAAATGTGCGCAATTTGCTTAGTAAATACATACAACTTCTGTAATTAGTGCAATTCTATCCTTGTTACTTCACGAGAAAATTAGCCCAAAACTTCCATTGAGATGATTTTGTTGGGAACCTTTCGCAGGATCTGTTTGCAGAATGTAATGGCCAACCCTTTGATAAGTTGGTGCACCTGTCGAAACTTTTTTTGGAAAAATTGAATCGAAAACCAATTGAAAAAAAATTGCAATAATAAAATAACATTGCAAATATTTCATAACCCTTGTTAGTCATTTTTTATGTCAGTGCTCAACAATCGAATTTAGCTCGGTACTTCACTGCTAAACGGTTCGTACGATTAGGCTAGATCGTAGCAATTCAGTTATACAAATGAATCATTGCTTGTGATGCTTTTTTATGAAAGTAGTGTATAGAGCTTTAGGACGTGTTAGTACTTTAATAAGGTTGAAAAGTGCAAGCATGAGGACATACTGACCTGGTTGGAATGGCGATGAATAAAGCTAAGGACATGATATGACATTTTGCAATTTTTTGGAGGGAGGAGACAAAATGTGATATTGAGGCGATATATGGCAATATTTTGGAAGTTTGAGTCATCATAGCATGGCTTTATAAACTCGCAATATTCTGCTACGATTCATTAACTTGTTAATGAAAGTTTGAGATCGACAGTTGGAGATCAGTTCTGAAGCCTTTCAGCATACAAACACTATGAATGTTGTATACTTACTAGCTCTACTTGGGAGTTGTTGCTTTGCTTATGGAGCAGTGCTGCCATCAGGTAAAACTTATAGCTTAAATTATACAGTGATTAGCCTCTGTTAATAGAGCTTACAAGGTAAGTGATAAACCGACCAGGTAGCGCTGTTGTTAAAACATCGCTGTTGAAGCGAGTTGTTCGTGGTTCAATTTCCGGGCGATCAAATCGGGAACAGTGTCACCACCGCTGTGACGTATCTTTGGAGCTGTTCTGCCCATGCGCTACAACGCGGAGATGGACCCTGCCGTTCGTTACACGCTTCGTGGTAACACCACGAGAATAATGAAGATTTGATTATTTTTTGAGTAATCAGCAACCCATCTTTTTATTACAACGTAGCGCCTGAACATACAACATTTATTCTCGAACCAAGCTCAATTTGGGCTGTCGTGCTATAAGATTTTATTTCCAAAAAGGTTGTTATTTAAATCATACAATCAGTTACTTTGTCTGTTTCAGGCTTGGCTAGAACTCGAAATTCTGCTTTGTCCAAGCAAGGTCATCGTGTTGCTAGACAAACTGATCCATCAGCAATGATGCAGATGTGGATGCAAATGTTGTTGATGGGAGGAGATGATTTTGAAATGGATTTTGACATGGATGACATGATGGAAGACATCATGGGAGAGGATGGGATGATGTTGTTACCCGGAATGAATCCCTTTTTACCTGGTGGGATCATGCCCAATGGTCAAGGGCTCATGCCTGGAATGGCAAACCCCTTTCTTCCTACAAGCCTTTTTCCATTTCCAAATTTCCCAAATGTTCCCAGAGGTAAAATTGTGTTGAATGCATGTAGTCGAGATTTTTATTTAGTTGCATATTCATCCTGTTACGGGAAAGCGGTCAAAGCGCTGTGATGAGCTCGCTCAGAAGTTGCCGGCAATCTGTTTACCACTCAAAGATGGGGGAATTCCGCTAAGCGCTTTTCCCGACGGCACAACAAGTAGACATGTGGATAGGGTAACAATCGCTTTGGTGTTATGCAATTCTATGTTATAAATCATGATTCATCTCCAGATATCAACGAATGTTCTTCCCCGAATTTACACACGTGTCCACCAAACTCAAAATGCAAGAACACACCGACAGGATACGAGTGCGAGTGTCTGGATGGGTTCATGAAAAATGGGTCGAAATGCGAAGGTGAGCTTAAGGTACTTAGTGTTTGGCCCTTGCAGTATCTGGGTGATTATGCAGCAAATAGTGGCCATGATTGTTAAGTTAGTTATTCAGTTCGTCTTAAACGAGAATTTGACCGGAGGTAAATGAAACATATCGTGTTTCTAAAAATGGAAGAAGCACTTGATTTGATTACTAATCCGGTTAAAATAACAATGTGTTGCTGCGGTCATTGCTGTGTAGAGCGTGCTGCTTACTGTTTAAATGAAGCTAAATTTTTGGGTGTGGACTGTGGAGTTGTGGGTGTGCGTCTAAAATTTATTAAATACTGCTGCTGGTAAGACGTGAAAAAAAAACAGATCTTGATTATAATCGCGATATTACGCCGAAGCGTGTAACAAGTGGCGGAATCCATCTCCGCCGCTTCGTGCCTGGACATTGGACAACACAGAAATATTACGGCGGTGGCGAACCTTTGGCGACAATGTCCAGTTTGACCGGCTCGGAAATCGAACCTTAGACCTACCGCTTTGATAGCAATGTCGCTAACCACTACGCCTCCCAGCCGATCAACATGAAGAAATTTTGAAAGAAATGTTTTTTGATTTTTAGACAAAAATGAATGCCTTGAAAAGAACAAGTGTCATGTCAATGCTATTTGTGAAAACACAGTGGGAAAATTCACATGCAGATGCGCTGATGGGTTCTCTGGAGACGGAAAGACGATGTGCACAGGTTAAATTAATCTAAGTCAAGTCAACTTTATTTTACCAGAAGGTTAAAATAAAGAGCCCAGGACGGAAGTGGCGAAGAACCGCACATTCATCTGAGTCAACCGCACCTATGGCCACAGCTTGTTCTATCGTACTGGTACAATGCCCACGCACTTTAACTCAACATTGAGAACACAATTCAATAACCATCGAGTTTAAGTTGTACTTTGCTTAGAAATGAGAAAATGTCTTTGCAAAAGTGTAGGCCTATAGCTCCACTTAAGCATGCAAGTTGATCGCATAACTGTTTTCACCGCTTGTTTTGTTTCTCTGCGTATTTTCATTCAACTCCATCAGGTTTTTGTGTACTTCACGTTTGTTTAGTGTATCTTCAGTGCCGGACAATGTATCGATTATCTTTCCGCTATATTTTATTAGCAGGATTACCATTACCATCAAAGCACAATGTTTTTGCTCAGTCGCTTAATTAGACGGAATTGGAAGATTCTCATTACACTCAGCGTCACTTTTTTCCGAACAAGAACTGAAAATAGGTTTTGATATTTAATCGAAATACGACGTTTTTTTCTTGGCGACCATGTGCTGAAAACAAGGCTTTGAAGGGTTCCGGGGCTCATTTCTCAGGTTACCCGTAGCTTTTTGCGGACCTGATTTTGGTGATAGCAGCAAACTAGTTTTAGAGGACCCAATTTTGCGAGCTGTTTGTGTGGGGCGCCTCTGACTGTGGGGCTTCTGTTACCCGAGACTCCGGGGTATTCCCCACTGCTCTTTTAATCCGGCTGTGAGACCTCACTGTTAACTTGATGGCCATTGTGTTGACTAAAAGTTGGAAACTGCTATATGAACTTTTACTCAATGATTCATCTTGAACAAAATCTTAGTGAACATCGCACGGTTTTAATGCGAAAAAGTGATTATTGCTGTTTTTATTCAGACATCGACGAATGCCTCGCTGGGACCCACTCATGTTCAGACAACTTTCAATGCATTAATGTGATGGGAGATTATGTGTGTGTATGCAAGGATGGATACGTTGTATCCAACAGTGGAACTGAGTGTGAAGGTGTGTTTGATCAATCAGTTGTATGTGAAAAGTAACTGATGTGTTATAAAGAATCAGATTTCCACAAGAGTTTATTTAACTTAATCACAAACATGACAGCCACGAACCAGCTAAAAATACTTGAGCGAACCTATTGGCTGACTTTTGGGGCCATCGTCGACGATATAAACCTAAGCTGAGTTTGGTTTAATGCTATGGTGCAAAGAAGAAAAGTAGGGTTTGCCAAAGATATGTGATATTTTATCATTTGCATGTATTGTTAGTAGATGACCATGAAATCAAAGTGATACTTTACTTCCAGATGTGAATGAGTGTGCTACAAACTCAGATAACTGCAGCCCCTACGCAATTTGCCTCAACAACATCGGCAGTTTTACCTGCACTTGCGCCGAAAACTTTGTTGGTAATGGAATCACCTGTTCTCGTAAGTAGCAAGCTGTTGTAACGAAACAATATTTGTGTAAAAATGTGCAGGAATTAAAATTTTTTGCTTAACCATCAGGATTAAAGGAACAGTGTGGAGAACAAGCCGGCAAGATTACTTGTTGGGCCGTTGGGAAAGACACTTAGCGGGATTCCCATATCTCAAAATGGAAGACAGATGGCCAGCAACTCCTAAGCGAGCTCATTGTGGCGCTTTGATCGCTTTCTCGTGATAGCAGGATGCATATGCAATAAGGTTTAAAATGCAAAAGTAATATTATCTTACGAAGAAGCTGAATGAGCTTGTTACTACTTTTACTAGAAAGTCTATCATTTTATTGCACCTCACAATTGTAAAATGTTGCCAATGTTTTACTCCATAATTTTTTTTTCAGCTGTTTCAACTGTTGCCCCACAATAAAATGATGAAAATGGACAACAACTACGCAGTTGTGATGTGAACAGTTGATTTTTGTAAATAGTTTGTTGTGCTTAGAAAATAATTTGCGGAACCGTGCAACACTGGTTGATTGTTAATATAGTCATTTTTTAAATATTATCTTCAGTTACTAATATCAGTTTCATTGAATTCTCAATACCCCGTTATAAGACGTGTATAGGTGATTTATATAACGTGTTTGACCGAGATCCGGCTTATGCACTTTTTGAGTTGTATTGTTACCAACTATGGATCACTTTCTATGCAATTGTATTCGATTTGTTTACGAATTTTGCTTCTAAGTTTTTTAACGTTGGAATAACCTTCATTTTAATTGAAGATGTGAATGTTTAAAACTGTAATAAAATGTTGAGTGCTGTTTACATTTGAATGGTTTTAGTAAATATTACATAATTAAGTTGTTGTGTGGCTATTTCCTACATATTTTGATTATTATTTAAGGTTTGTACATTAATTTCATTGATACATTGCACTTGCAAGGATGACTTCACTCAATATGTTTCAAGCGGCCTTGAATCTTACCACGCACTTAAACGTCTTTGTTAGTGGTATGCAAGAATTTCGTTAGATTGGGTTGTTAGCATAATTATGAAATTAGGCAAAACAAAATGAGCAGGAGCATATGTAGGGGGGAGGCCATTTTGCCATGCCCCCCTTTTTTGACTCTGCCTCTTAAAAAAATAAACAAAGTTAATGGTGCCAAGTGACTAAAATATGCCAGACTTTTTTGATGGTTTCTGTAGCTTATGGCCAGGGGCCAATCCAAAGGGGATGGGATGAGGGGTATGCATCCTCCCACCAGCCATTTTCAAAAATATTTTTGATGTATACAATATTTTCATAATTTCGAACCTCTTCGATAGCGATAAGCCTACCCCTTGAAGCACGCATAATCAAAAATGTGCGAACAAAATGCATCATATTTGGCGAAGCACTCAGGATTATAGGGTCAAACAATTTAAGCAAAATTTCTGTGAAAATAATTCAAAAAGCACTAAAATAGCCATTGCAGGATGTAAATATTTAAACATTTTCCGGGGGAACATGTCCCCGGACCCCCCTAGAGCCTCTCTTGTTTCCCAATCAGCTTCAAATTTGTTCTGCCTAAAAAATACACTTGACAAAAATGTTGAAACTATGCCCCCCCTTTTTTAAATTTTTCGCTACGCCACTGAAAATGAGCACCTTGCAACTGGTGCCAAGGCAATATCCATTTTTCGGAGCGAAAAATACAATAAAAGTCTGCCTTCCTAAAATAGCTGTTGCTGGTATATGAAACTTCTAGCTTTTATTAGCGTTTGAATCTAAGTGCTTTGATATGCCAATTATTCTTTTTGGCGCTATTGTTTCAGCGCAACTTAAAAAGACGCGAAACTTTGCTTAACAATGCTTCAAATAAACTGCAAAACGACCGAAACTTAACTTATTTAGCGCTGCTAGCAGGGGTGTAGCGAGTAATTTTGAAAGGAGGCATCAACTGCAAAAGTTATCAAAAGAGTCTGGTCTTTTTGGTCACTCAACAATATTTGATCTTTTTCACAAAGGGGTGAAGTCAAAGGGGAGGCAGCAGCAATGGTAGTAGGATTTTTTATTTTTAACCATAAAATACCGCCATCATCAACACAAAAAAAAACTGGGTTAAAAATAAGAAAACAGTGATAAAACGACATACGTTGAACATGCTCAAGATGAAAATACAGAACAAAAGCGTTAAAAAAATTAGCGCGGTCGCTTAAATTATCCTCAACAAAATAACAACTTGTCGCTCCCGTTCGGTAGTCTTCAAAATAACAACTTGTCGCTTTCAGCAATTCAAAATTTAATTTCTTTTTGTATAATATCCAACTCTTAGTGTGCTATTCCGAATTATAACGTTGCTTGAACTTGTGGTTCTTTGCAATTTTCTTCCAATGATCTGTCAATTGTTACTACATTACATTAATTTTTCAAAATTGAGGCGTTGCACAATGTCTTCCCTAAATACGTCCCTGACTGCTAGCTCTATGTAAGTGAATGGACAACAAACAAAATATAAACTTGTGACACGAATTAGCGTACAGAGTAAGACGTGTTACAGCTGGATATTACTTAAAACTACACAAAAAGGTTTTTCTTGAAGCAAACTGAAAGCTAAATAACTTTTCGGAAGTTGGTAATTTTGTGTGGATAGTAAGCATCTTTGACTTTTGTAACGGTAAAAGCAATAAATAAAGAAACTAGAAGGTAACTTCTTACAGTTGGTTATTTTTATTTGACCCCATTGCACTATTCTGTGAACACTCGTTTGTAAAGGTGGCGTGCCTTTGTTGAGGCAAAGGCATTATTAGGCCCACTCCATCCACGTGCCCAATTTTTGTTGTCTTTAGGCCTGCGGTCGTTGGTTTTAGTTTGTTCTAGTTTTTAAAACTATATGACATCAAAAAATTGATTTTGATGCAGAAACCAGAACCAAGAACCGTGGGCCTAAAGACCACGTAAATTGGACATGTGGACATGGTGAATATGTAAGTTGAAGAAAATTATGCAGTGTAAAAGTCAAGCCTTATGCAAGAACAACATAAACAATGGCAACACCATAAAATCAAGACAGTTCGATAGTTTTGTTTACAAAACATTTGATTCAAAAACACTTTGAAGCAGCCCAGATAGCTGCTATTAAAGGGTGCTTCACTGATAAGACCTGATACAATACAAGAGTCGGTAGTTTCTACCCCTCCGTTGAAACATCAATGCAGCAATTTTGTTGACAAATAAAAAGCACTAGTATTTGTATTTGCGAGATCCAAGTATGTTAGTATGATCAGGTATCATTCAAACCGGCCGTTAGCTCAGTTGCTAAGCGCATAGACTATCGGTGCATGAGGTCTGGGATTTGGTTCCCGGGCCGGTCAAATCGGTACAGAGTCGCCAACGGTTCACACCGTTGCGATGTTTATTCGGCGTTCTGTAGCCCAGGCGCTAAGTTGCGGAGATGGACCCCGCCACTCGTTACACGCTTCGGCGTATTAACGCGAGTATGATGAAGATTTATTTCATTTAGATATCATTCAAATGACAAAATTTGCATTTAGCTGATTTAACAGAATCATTATAAAATATTTACTCTGTCCACATGTCCAGATTGAGTTGTTCCAAGGCCCACGGGCTTTCTGGAACGCAATTATTTTTTTGATTATGTAAGTAGCTTTGGCTAAAACAAGTTATGATAACATCAGGAATTTAATTGTGATGCCGAAAGTTCATGCGTCTTTGGAACCACTTAATTTGGACATGTGGACAGGGTAATTGTGGTTGTAGCGCGTACTGTAGCAGTCGTGATACTGGTAACTTTTTGAAAGGCACTTTATTCCGAAATCCTTTGCTGGTTCGTTATGAAAATTTTCAAAATTTCTGGTTCGTTATGAAAATTTTTGGTTCGTTTGTTTAAACATGGAACAAATCAATGTAACGGTTCGGCATTAAAAGCATGAAAAGATATCTACTCAAGTCGTATGACATTGTGTCTAGTGCAAAAAAAGCTTGATTGGGCTCTTCTGTTTTTCGTTTTTTTTATTTGTGTAATCAATCTATCTGCTTTTTTTGCAATTCATGGTATTTACAGGCTTCAGAGTTTTATTGAATTAGATTAAAGTCAGTTTTTGTGCCACTGTTTTTATTACTTCTAGGCAATTACTCTGTTGTTGATGGTGCCGACATGGCGACATTTATGTTGTGTGATTGGACATCATTAACACACTGCATAAATCATGCTTGATGTTTATTTTCCCTAAACAATATTGTTGTGAAAAATTAAATATGAACCTTCGACATCAACACTGGAAAGAACATCTTTTATATATAAATATAGGACGAAAATAGCTGAAGAAGAAAAGTAAAGCCACAGTAATTCTTACAACTGGACGTTTCGGCAACATAGATTCAGCTGTCATCATCAACTAGATAAGCAAGGCTGAAAGTTTTCATTTTTGCACAGCCTTTCTGACAGCTTCTATTTTCTCACAAATTTTACGTTTTACTCATTTAAATTTTTTTTGTTTGTTGCTTTACTGTTTGTGTTCAAAACTCGGTCTTGCACAGCCTAAATACATTCGGTTTGTTGTGTTTATTCAAATCAAGCAAGCAATTTTAATCGAAATTCTCAGAATAACATGAAAATCTTGTTTAGCAAATTTAAAGTCTTGTGGAGCAAAGTAGGCCTATACTTTTTTGTTCAATTATTTATTTCAAAACAAAGTTTTTGCAATGATTTTTTATGCAAGTTGCGTTGAAATGAATGTACTAGAAAACTACACTTGTGTGGTTGATATTAAATACTCTAAAGTTGTGTAGTTAAGTTATATTGGCTATTGCTACGTTGTGAATGAATCAGTAATACAGGTCATAGGGCTCTAGTATCGTCAGCTTGTCTGCTTAAGCTTACCACAGTTAGATTTTGTTTTTTATTTTTATCACCCGAGTTGAAGCAATTGTGTCAATTAACGTGGTATTTCCTACAATACCAACATTAGGTTCTGGATTCTAAAAGTAGATTTTGCAAAGTTTCATCCTTTAATTATTGTGGAATAATAGCATATAGTGCGGTTGTCACTGATTACACTGGAAAGCTAAGCTCTCATCAGAGTATGCAGTAAATTTATATTGAGAGACGAGGTCTGCAGCTTCATCAAACACGAACTTTCTGGTGAATAATAATTTACTGTAGATGTGATCGCAGGTGATTGTTCGAGCAAAAAAATTGAACCGAAAATATTACTCCCCTGAGTTCATGGAAGGGACAGTACTGTGTTTGACCTGAATGTAGGTGATAATCCATAAAATTTGCGAAAAACAGTTGGAATATTTGCCGAATATGGTTGTCGTATTTCTCTGTTCAACTATTTCACAATGGCGGCTATATTATAAGGCTTATATAAAGGAAAACAGAGCATTAGGACCGTTAGTTAGAAAGTGAATTTGTTTGATACATCATTGACCAACTACTTCAATCAATCAATCAAGAATGAATGTTGTGCATTTACTAGCTCTGCTTGGATGTTGTTGTCTTTCTTCTGGAGCTGTGCTGCCATCAGGTAAAGATACTCAATAGAATTGGTCGCATACGATTGACCTGACCGTCGTTTTTATCACTTTTTCTTTTTAAAGCAAATTTCTGCTCCCTACCAGGGTATTGCAAGTTGCAACCATGCTTACTATTTTTTATTTAACTCTTCTTCTCCCATCTGCATGCCATAATAGTAATCGTTTTGTTGCCTCTTTTCTTGTACCGTTGTTATATTTCCTTTATCTCATCGCATTCTTTATCGTGTTGACATGGCGGATAGGAAAAGACACTGCCATTACATGTCAAATGCAATTTCGCATAAAATTTATAGCTTGACAAACAAATTGCTTGAATTGATTTGATGCACTTCTAAAATATAACGGTGTTTTAATGAAAAGCATATTGTCGCACGATAGAAGCAATTTTTTGTATTAAATTCGTCACTCTCAGGCATATCTCGGGGAAATAACCAAGCTTTTCGACGTGTCGCGCGTCAAATCGACCCCAACACTTTGATGTTGATGATGTTATACGGCGGCGATGATATGGAATTCGAGTTTTTTGACGATTTTGAAGAAAATCCTCTGTTTATGCAAAGCCTGCTTTCAAACATGAACTCTGGTCTTCTCAATAATTTCCCCCCCTTTAATTTGTATCCATTTTTTCCGGGTTTTCCGTTTTCCTCTGGAGGTAAGAATTTTGTGAATACGTGAAAGGCTTATTCATGTTGAAAATGTACATCACATTGCTAGTATTTAGTATTTACTTGCGTTTTCATTCTCCTATCACGAGGTAGAGATCAACGCGTTATAACGAGCTCGCTTGGGAGTTGCCGGCCATCTGTCTTCCACTCTAAAATGGAGAAATCCCGCTAAGTGTCTTTCCCAACGGCACAACAAGTAAACTTGCCGGCTTGTTCTCTGCACTGTTCCTTTAATGCTGAGCGTCAAGCAGGGAAGTTGTGAATACCAATTTTAAAGTCATGGATTTGAACCGACTCGGAATTACACCGAGTCCGCAACTTCAGAGGCGGACTCATTAACCACTGGGGCATCTGAGCTGTGAATCGTTTGCATCGGTATTTTTATCTCAGGCACGAATGAGTGTGCGTACGCACTGCTACACAGTTGTCCAGAAAATTCAAAGTGTGTGGACACGACCACTGGATACGATTGTGAGTGTGTAGATGGATTCGTGAAAAACGGAACCAATTGTCAAGGTAAGAAGGGAATTGCATGGAACGGTACACAAATTCATTCGCCCCAATAATGGACTCGTGTATTGTAGCGTTGCTACCCTTATCCCAGAGTGTGCAGCAGCAGCATAACAAATATGAAATAATTGGAGAATATTTAATCGTTATGACGAAACTTTAGGGATAAACTTGGCAAACTAGCACCAGTTATCTTGTCGATGACTTGCACTGTTTTATAGCAATGGTTTCAGTGCGCCTGTTTTATAGCAATGGTTTCAATGTCTTGCGGAAACCTGCATATTTTTGTGAAAACTCTAAAGTTTTATAAGTTCTAGAAAATTTGGTTACAACTCAACTGCAAGTCGTACAGCTTATTTTAACCTAATTTATCCTTGAAATGCTGTTAATCATTAAGCTCATAAATATTCTACACTTAAGTAGCATTTGCCTTTTTTCACTGTATGTCAACCAAGAATTTTTAGACGTGAACGAGTGTCTGTTTGTTGACAAGCCATGCCACTCCAACGCCGTTTGCGAAAACACTGAAGGCAACTTCACTTGTTCGTGCGCTGCTGGTTTCACTGGCGATGGAACAGCATTTTGTTCAGGTTGGTGAACGATGCGACACTATTGCTTTTACTGAGTGTTCAGTAGTTCACCAGGTTCACCAGGGCTGCTGAAAGGATGTTTGTGCCCTGGACAAAAAAAGCAAGGCTTTAGAATACATAGCATCCTTCAAGAAAAAAAGGTCACTCAAGAGCATCCTCTGAAAAAAGTCAATAGACCCATGTGGGCCCCGGCTAGCCCCTCTCAGCGGTACATGTGTGAAGCATCGTAGGTAGGCTATAAGGTTATGAATTACAAACTCGCAAATTGCCTGTCCAGAGCACTCAACAACGCTTCTGAACAGTTAATTTCATCTGTTGATGTGATATTGCATTTGGTCCAGAACAAGTTTTTGCGGAAATCTTAAGTGACAATAATTTTAAGCACTACATTTTCTGAATTCACACGCAACAATAATTATCTTTTGGCAAATGCAGACACAGATTTAAGATGGGTATACCCTAAATAAGAGCATCCTGTAAGAAGTTTGACGTAAGCTTGAACATGAAATGAATGCGCTCGATTGAGTTACTACAACTCGCAAATTATCAACAATATTTGAAGCTCTAAAAACTGTGGTAGAAAGAGAATCAGCTAAAAGAACTAGTTGGTTTACGAAAAATTATGCTGCAACTTTCAATGTTCAAGTTTTACTACCCGAATTACTGCAAACAAATTGTGGTCTACGCTTTAAGTCCGGTCTACACTACGAGCTTTTTAAGCGCTTAAGCAGCTCCATCTTTTTTCTCTTTATTATTTCTTGAAGTAAGCGAGCAAGCCGATTGCTCCGACAATGATAATAAAGAAACGAAGATTGGCGACCGAAAGCCTTGGCTTTCAAGCTTAAGCGCTTAAAATAAGCATAGTGTAGACGGGCCTCTATAAGTAAAACTAACATTAAAATGTTTTGTTTTTCTTATTAATTGTTGTGATAGAACAAAAAAATGGCTATACTACACCTAGGGCCGCGTACACCGCAGATTCAAAGATCGCAGCTAGCAAACACTGGATGGCACAAAGAGAAAAGATGCTCTCAGTTACAAGAGACCAAGTATAATCCTGCAATAACTTCCACTACTTTAATACAAATAACTTTATTAGTTAATGGATTTGACCCATTTTAGTAAAATCGAAGAAATGTTTTTTATAGTGACTGCTAGTGCTTTGAACACGTTTTTTAGATGTCGATGAATGTATCACCGAACAAAACAATT
The DNA here is from genome assembly GCA_964006365.1 of Trididemnum miniatum. Lineage (NCBI taxonomy): Eukaryota > Metazoa > Chordata > Ascidiacea > Aplousobranchia > Didemnidae > Trididemnum > Trididemnum miniatum. The sequence goes on along the minus strand of OZ023242.1, from coordinate 24,338,732 downwards.
GCGCTGAGAATTTTGACTGTATTAATGTGAGCGGAAGTTTCCTGTGCATTTGCAAGCCAGGCTTCGTCATTTCTGCCAGTGGAACTGCATGTGAAGGTGAGGATTTGCCGCTTTATCTGCAAATTTTTCAGAACATATTTGGTGTAATACACATAATTAAAAAATCTACAGTGTAAACCCACTAGCTGAAACTTTTGTGTGCAACATTTACTGTGTGTTAATGTATTGTACAGTTCAAATGGCCGAGTGAATAGAGCGTCTGCCTTAGGAGCTGTGAAATCGGGTTTGATTTTGATGCGGGTCAAACCACTGACTAAAGACTTTAAAATTGGTATTCCGAGCTTCGCTGCTCAACGTTCAACATTAAAGGGACTGTGTGGAGAACAAGCCGGCCAGTTTCTTTGTTTTGCCGATGGAAAAGGCACTTAGCGGGACTCCCACATCTTTGTGTGGTAAGCAGGTGGACGGCAATTCCTAAGCGAGCTGGTTATAGCGCTTCGATGGTTTTCTCGTGATAGGAGGATAGTACGACTAAATACAAAAAATATTTTTCAAGCCAACTTAGGTAATCATACGGAGTTAAGTAAATCCGCTGTACGAGTAAGTCTTGAAGTGAATGTGTTGCATTACCTGGCAATAATTTTAAATGATCAATTTTGTGCCTTCAAAGATAATTGCTGAGATCATTTTTAAATTATGCAAAATATTATTCTGCCAAAGACAGAGATATTTTTTAAGATGTGATAATGAAGATGTGGAAAAATGTCTCACACTCATTGCTTGCACAAAAGAGATGCTTTGTAAACGAACAAACACCAGACAATAAATACATTTTAAAGCCTATTTACGTGCAAATATAACGAAATACGGAGAGTTTGGAGAGTTTTTCGATGAGATCTTTTTGCACATCTGTAGGTTATCCCTAATTTCACAAGATTTTCACCATTTTGTAGTCGCTGTGGTTTCTAATGCTACAATATTTTTCCATAGATGTCGACGAATGCCGAACCAGCAACGGAAACTGCAGTCCAAACGCAATCTGCACCAACAATATGGGCAGTTTCTCTTGTACCTGCGCTGAAAACTTCTTCGGGGATGGAAGAGTGTGCACAGGTGGGTTTGAGTTTCAGCTTAAGTTGTGAATGCTTAATTCTTCATTTATGAGGCAATTTCTTTTACTATATACTGGTAGGCCTACTACTGCAGCTACTCAAAAAATAAAAATATCCTTTTCTTGTTTTATCATATTCTTTGAATAGTGTTCAAAAAATCATACTTCCTTAAAAAAATCAAATCTTCAACGTGGTCGTGGTATTACGTTGAAGATGCCAACGACTGGCGGGTACCCCTCCGCAGCATAGCGCTTAGGCAACACAAATACGGCGAAGAGGCGGCGAGCCATTGGCGACACTGTCCGATTTGACCGGCCCGGGAATTGAACCCAAAACTTTCCGCGCCGATAACAATGTCTTTCTGATATTCTTGAATTTTTTTCAGCTATTCCTTCGTCTCAATAAATCGTTTTCCACCAACTGGTTTCTCAATTCTTTCCAGGATTTGATTACTCATGAAAGCGGTGTCTAGAAGATTGTCATATGCTTGGAATTGAATTGTTATGACATGACTTGTTAAAAGATTACGCATATCAGACTGATGATGCAATTATGTTGTTGATTGGTGTTTTTGATTTCGCGTTTTCTTTAATAAATCATGATTTGTGCATATTGCATTGCTATGGTAAAAAAATATTTATTTCCGATAACCGCGCTGGACAATGCAGTGATCTGAGATCAGGATTTACCTGCAGCATGTTTCAAATTATGTTTTAACAATCCAAATTTTAAGATAGAGAGGAAAAAATATACGAAAATTTCAGATTACCAAACAAAATTGAATAGTAAACATATTTACTCAGCGCAATTTAAAACACAAAAATACTCAACTAAAAACTAAAACAAGACAGTTTTCACCGAAACCTCTCCTCGTGACAGCTGTTTTGCTCAATGGAGAACATCAGACGAGTCACGAGATTTCAATTTGTTATGTAATCTCCAATGTTGGTGTATTCTCAATTTTTTTATTTATGTAAGCAACATAAGCAATGTTTTCATTACGGGTTTTATCGAGCGTTTAAACACGAGGCCATTTGTCGGAGGCTAAATACGTCTTTGAAAAAGCATTACTTGCTACACCTTTTAAACTTTTCTGATAATCAAGATGAAAATGTACTTAGCACTACTCTGCTACGGAGCTCCAGCCTCCATGTTCATGTGTAGAGAACTTTAAAAACAAAAGTACGTCGTGAAGGCTGCTTACAATACCTGCTTTTTATAAAAGTTTAAATGTGTGTAAGATTTGCAGCCTTTCAAATTACAAAGACGTGAGTTGTATTTTGGTCGTCAGTTCTACTTGTTCTGGATACAACAAAAGAAGATTAAGCGTTTTGGCAATATACAGGGTGATCCGAAAGTAACTCCCTATTCTAAAATAACTATGACTTATTCAAATTTACTGACAACTTTCTCAGTTTTTGCGTGTAAGTTACTCAGTCTGCGGCAATTACATCTATGCTCTTGTTTCTATATTTTAATAATTTTAACTTAAATTTGAAATAAAGTTAAATCATGTTTTGTAAATTAACATACTAATTGTGATGAATCATAATTTTTAAAAAATTCAACCACATTTAAATAAACAAATTAAAAGCTATTGAATTTTAAATGGAAGTCCATGCAATGCACTTTTTTCTCATGTTTAATAAATGAAGAAATTACACTTCAAAAACAATTCATTTTTATTTTAGAATAGGGAGTTACTTTCGGATCACCCTGTAGATCAGCTATCACCATCAGCAGTGTAAACAAGGCGGTACAAAATGAATTTGTGTACCGCTTTGCTTACGCTGCGCAATAAGGTTGATAGCTATTCAAACATCAATCACTTCAAAAATTCAATTTTGGTTCGTATCTACCGAATACATTGAATATAACGACATGTCAAACGCTATCAAAGCTGTGCTGTAACTGAACAGGGAGCACGTCTTGATGTGCAGTTCAATCTTACCTGCAGTACGTCACGCCGCGACAAAATATGATTCGACATAACATCAGTCGTCGATTAAGATTTGATTTCCAGCAACTAGCGACAAGGCCGGCGTAAAATCAAATTACAATGGGCAAAAGATCGCAAGTTACCGTATTTTATAAAAATGTTTCAAGAATGTTCACATAAGACTTTGTCAAAAAGAGAAGGGAGTGTTTTGGTGCCCCCCCCTACGCCTACGCCACTGCCAAGAACGATCGCCTAAATATGAAGTAAACAAATACAGTAGCGTTTACATTTGATGATGTCACCATGTTATCCTCTTCATGTGATCAAACGGAGAATAAAACAAATTGATTGACTAAACTTAAAGAAAAAAATAAAGCCATAGTAATTGGCAAAAGAGGACGCTTGTACTGTACCACAGAGATTCAGCTGTCATCAACTACAGCAGTGTAAGCAAGCAGTACGAAAGTCAAAGTTTACAAGTATTAGTTTTGTACTGCCTTGCTTACAATGCTGATGATGACAGCTGAATCTATGAAGTTGAAACGGCCAGTTTTAGGAATTACTGTGGTTTCAATTTTTTTATTAAGCTGTTTTCATCCAATATTTAGCGGTATTGCATTGCGAAAACTGCGCTTTAGTTTCCTTCATTTCGATGCTTTGCACCAAATTCATTGACTCTATGCTAGACTCTCTCTTCGTAATCTACAGGGTGACCCAAAAAAAACGGGCCCCGTGTATTTAGAATAATTAGAATTGGGGCCCGTTTTTTTGGGTCACCCTGTATGCGGTGCAATGGCGGTCAAAGGTGACACGTATTACGCTAATCAGTTACTCTTTCCTTCCACGCAGTTTCAGTGGTTCCAAAGACCTACGAGCTTTTGCATGAGAAATCCCGATCAAAGGCCTTGGGAATCTCTTAAACAGGACATGTACACAAGGTAGATGTCTTTCAGTTCAGTGCAAGGGTCTAAATGCATTCGTTGGCAAAACGCCGCTTTAGGAGCTATGAAATTGTGGGGGTAAAAGAAGTGCGATTTTTGTAATTTTGATTTTTTTCAGGTTTGCTCTGTCATGCAGGAGCAGTAGGAATCCCATTTATGGTGGGTGCATTGTTACCAGTAGCGTTTCAGACATCTGGTAGCATTCATCGGTAGAGATTTGGCAAGAGGTTGCAACCTGACGATGCTTTCAATTACGAATTGAGACGTCAAACTAAAGCTTGTCATCGATGAATCATTTAAGCTAGAGTAGCTTGAATACGAAGGTACGAACTTTTTAATCACATCATCAGTAAACGACGTAAATGTATCATCACAAAGTATAAGAACCTATGACCAACATATTACAAACTAGCAGGTTTTATGAATGTAATCGATGGATTGACCGGTATTTAACCTCTGATTTCTTAGCGAAATCGGTCAAAAGTGACACATATATGCCCTGCAATTTCTATCACCTACCACCAAAAACTGCTTGCGTTTTCGACCACGCTGTTTTCCAGAAATTAGTTGAGATTATAGCGACTGCAAGAAGTAATCCTGAAACAGCAGTTTAGCTTTTTCAGATTGTCTGCAAGAACTGCTGCTTTGTATAATTATAAGTTTGCTCTACATTCTTGAAAAGGAGTATGTTTGTTTTTTCATTTGAGATGTGAAGTATAAAAAGAAAACGACTTAAAGAAATAATTGCTTAGAATGTTAGGGAGGGTGGTGCTATGTGCGTGGTTGCTTGCATGGTATGACCAAGTGTTTGAGTATGAAGTTTTGAAATTCGCTTAGAAGTGCTTCTTGTTCTTTCTGTATAAAACTACACCTTACCGATCGGAGCAACCTGACACATGAAAGACATCTAAAATTAGCGGAATATACTTTAGAATCCAAGGTGCAGAAAGAATTATAAACTGAGTAAAAATCTTATCATTAAGACCAGCACACTGCTAATAAATTGATCAATAAAAGAATGAAACGACTATCGCCAACCCCACGAGTCGCAGCTGCATTGTATCCTATATCCGGTTGGACAATGATATGTCAACCTCAGGAAGGAAGAAGCTATGATTAGTCGTCCATTTTTTATAAACGCTGCACGGATGTATGAGCCTACTTCGAGGTATCTAGCCGGTGCATAATTGTCCAAAAGTCAGTTCAAAAAGCACTTTTTTGTACAATATTTTTGAAATTATTCAAAGCATTTTACATTGGTCAGCAAATTTAGTGAACCAGTCTGTTGAATGATATTTGCGTCGCGATCGACTTAGCGTTAAAATTGTGCAGAAAACATGAAAAACTCGTCATTTGTCATAGTTTGCATTTGTGCCACAATGGTTTGCTTTAGTGCAGTATTAGCAGGTAAGGAATTTTATATAAAGTTGATTGTGGTGTTTGCATAGTGGGCAATGGTTCCTTCTTTTGCTTTGTTTTCAACTTTTATTTACGTAGTGCAGTCAATGCACTTTACTGTCCATGAGTTTAATGAAAACCTGAGATGTTTCGGTGAGGAGGATCACCTTCGATTTAAAAAACATTCTTAACTATGAAATTCAGTCAGGATAATTACAGATAACACAGCCAAGAAACAGCTAAAAACACTTGGACGAACGTTTCGGTTCACATCTAGTGCCATTGTCAACGCTGTAAACCTATGCTGAGCTTGGTCTTACGCCATGGTGCAAAAAAGTGTTTTTTGCTGCTTGTAGGCCCTGATGTTTGTAATTAAATTGCTAATTAACTCCCATTTGTACCGTTTATTTAGTCACATTTAGCAATTTTTTTTAACAATCAATAAAGGGAAATCGTTTCCACATATTTCTTTGTCTTATTTTTCTCTCTTGAAAGTATTTTTGCTTAACCGTTGAGTTTCATTAGTGTCTAAGTATTGGGGTGGTTCAAATTTAAGTTCACAGTTTTGACGAATCTATTTCTTATGAGTTAAATATTGAACAGATCTTTAGTTACAAGCTCAGATGGCCAAGTGGTGATAGTGTGGACAGTGTTTTGATTCCGAGTCGGGTCAAACTAATGACTGTATGATTAGCATTCGCAGCTTCCCAACCGCATGACGCTCATCATTAAAGGGACAATGTGGATGCCAAGTCCGCAAGGTTACTTGTTATGCCGTTGGGAAAGGCACTTCCTTCATTCTAGAGTGGTAGACAGGTGGCCGGCAACTCCCAAGCGAGTTCGTTATAGCGCTTTGATCGCTTTCTCGTGATAGAAGATAAATATGCAGCTGAAGACAACTACAAATACACAATTTATCTTAAGCTTTTTCAACGACGGTTTTCAACAAAGAGTCCAATATCACTGATGATGGAGATTTTTTGAAAGTCGTAGACGAAGTAAAATCTGAAAGAAATGTTAGAGCTGTGTTTGTTGATGATGATGATGATGATGACGATGATGATGATGATGGTGGAATCCCATGGTGGATAAGTAAGATAAAATGTAGAAGAAATTTGTGGTTAAACATTATTGGAATTTCATTTTTGATAAAACTTTACACGTGATTTGGTATTTCGCTCGACTGTAACGTTTAGTTGCGAGCTGTGATGAGTAATAAGCGCTGATGTCCTTTTAAATATGCGTATTAATTTTCCCATTTACACATGCAAAATATATTCTTGATATATCATTTACTGTATTATCAAATAAAAAAATCAAACCTTTATTGCACTCGCGGTATTAAGCCGAAGAGTGTAACGAGTGGCGGGATGCATCTCCGTGCCTCAGCGTCTAGGCAACACAGCTTTGGCAAAACATCGCAGCGGCAGCGGGCCGTTAATGACACAGTGTCTGATTTGACGGGTCCGGGAATCTCCGGGAATCGAACCCCAAACCACTCGCACCGATAGCCATGTGTTTAACCACCACGCCACCGAGCGGTTTAAAGTGCTATCTGACTTCAATTTCCATTGAATTTCGACGAGCGATGGAAATTGTTTGTTTTATTGCAACCTCGATCATGAATCGCATGTTTTAGATGAATGTCGATGGAATATTGATGACTGTGATGAAAATGCTGAATGTCAAAACACTCTACTCAGTTTCACATGTTCTTGTAATGAGGGTTGGGAAGGTAATGGAAAAACATGCGAAGGTTAGTTTTATTGATGCTGCGTGTTTATCCTTCTATCACGAGAAGCGATCAAAGCTTTATTACGAGCTTGCTTAGGAGTTTCCAGCCACTTTTCTAGCACTTGAAACGGGGGAATCCCGCTAAGTACCTTTCCAACAGCACAAAAAATAGACTTACCGGTTTTCACTGTTGAGCATGAAAGCTCCACATTACCAACTTTACAGGCATTGGTTTGAACCTGATCGGAATAAAGTCCTACTTTACAGGTCGAGAAGCAGGCGCTCTTACCACTCGACTATCTAAGATGTTTTACTTACTTGGTTAACAGCAGACTGCACCTTGTAGTTTTTAACTTAATGTACTAAGCGTAGCCTAATTTGCATTTTCAATTTTTAGGCTTGATTTGCCGGTACTTCGGTTCTTTAAGCAGTGTTTTGATTTTCATTATTGATCAGCAAATTCAGCGATGTCTTATATACATCAAAAAGCTCTTCCCCGTTTTAATAGTCATTATGATTTTAAGTCAGCAAGCATTGGCTTAGATGCAGAGTCAGATTAAAGGGAGTTATGGGGCTATAGCCCCGGAACTTCCGTGATAGGGCCCTCGGTCAATCATGTTCTCTCTATACAACTGAAAAGTTGTTCTGCCAACGTTAAAATCAGGTCTGCAGAAAGCAATGGGCTCTCTGAAAAATTAGATAAGCTATTTTTTGCGAAGCTTTGCTTGCATTGGACACTTCCATTTTGACTACTTCAGTACTTCATACTAGTTGCGTTTTTTTCATTTGTTAATAATCGTTTTTTTTTTTTTTCTAGTTAATATTTGTTGCGATACAACAGTTATACATGTTTTTAAGATATTGACGAATGTATTGTGAGCACTGAATTGTGTGGACCCAATAGCGACTGCACCAATACAGAAGGGAGTTACACTTGTGTGTGCCATGAGGGTTGGACTGGGGATGGCACTTCTTGTGAAGGTAAGGTGGCATAAATTGGGTTTCCTTTATTAAACTTCTAGCAATTACAGTGAAAATATTTAAAAATCCGACTACAGCAGAAACTGATTCTAAATCTAGGCGAAATTGAGCCTGAATCTGGGCGAAATATTTTACTCAACCTTACAGCTTTTTTTTCAAAAATTAACACTACTAATAATCGTCTTTGCAGATATCAACGAGTGTTTGGCTTTCAGTGAAGTTTGCGGCCCCAGAGCGCAATGTTTCAATGAGCCTGGATCATATGACTGCGTTTGCGATGCTGGATTTGTGTTTGATGGTATAACGTGTTCAGGTCTGCACCAGTTGACAAAAAATAACACATATTAATTTTACCAAAAAATTATGTATAAAATGTACTGTTTTCGTTGTCAAACCACAATGAAATCTTCAATGTACTTGCGGTATCACGCCGAAGCGTGTGGCGGGGCCCATTTCCGCGACTCGGCGCCTGGGCAGCAAAGCTCCGATGAAGCGTCGCAACGGTGGCGAGTCTGTGTCCAATGTGAACGCGATCAGTCGAACCCCAGACCTACCGCAACCCTAACGATATCTTTACCCGTTAAGCAAACCAGCCAGTAACAATTTCCATTGTAACTTTTGGAAATATTCGTTGGCACTTGATAGATTTTGTAGAATGATCATATCATCTGACAGATAGAAACATAATATGGTCCAAATATCTAAGCTCAAACGTTTTTGTGAATGGTTCACTAGGAATGCAACGTCTATATTGCCTATCCTTGCTAGGCAAATACAATCAGAAACTTGTTGCTGATGAAATTACAAGCATGCATCCAGTTGTTTCGTAGATTTTCCCTTGGTATAGGTGTTTTTCGCATCTTTTAAGATTACAAAAATGTATTTACATATTTTGGAAGAACATTGTTTATAATGTTGCCTTTTTATCTGTTTGAATTGATTCAACTAAATCTATTTGTTTGTTCTTTACTTTTGTTTTCTGCAGCTGCTATTCTTTTCACTGTATTGAAAGTCCAAACGTCAGATCAAGTAATTTGTCATGTGTTTTCAATATGGTCTTTCCATGATTGTTATCACTGATGAGCGACGTAATCCCGATGCAGGATGTTTCAAATCTTACCTTTTATGTGCGTTTTAGACATAGATGAATGCATTACTGGGAATGCAGCTTGCCATTCCTCAGCCTTGTGCACCAATACAGTGGGAAGCTACGCTTGTCAATGCAGCGACGAAATGACAGGAGATGGATTTGTTTGTGATAGTGAGTTAATAGACTTTGCAAGCTGAAGCTAGGGGCCTCGTCATGAACCATTGGGCTTGACACAATTACCGAAGACCTTATTTTTTGGGATCAACTGTGAAGACCTTTATTTATTTAGACATGAGTCCGACCATGAAACACTAGAGGGCGGCAAGCCTGAAATCAAAATAGCCTAGAACCTTTCATTCTCTAACTCCGGCCTTTCTTGAACCGATGGATAAGTACGGTGTTGTTTGACTCAGTTCTTACGATCTCTGCGTTTTTAATCGATGCAAAGGCCAAGATTATGCTTTTTCAGTTTTGGTATGTTTGCTGTCACGAACGGATTAAGCTAAACAATAATGTGTGAAAAAGTACAATTGACAGGATATCTCTACTCAGAGGCATATTGAGAAGTTTACATCGTTTCAGATGTCAGAGACTGCGCTGTTAACAATGGAGGGTGTAGTGCCAACGCAGAATGTTTTAGCATTGGCCTCACAACCTTCTGTGTGTGTGATTTTGGTTGGCAGGGAGATGGATACTTGTGTGAAGGTGAGAGTTCTGCAATGTTGTTTTGTTTTTTGTATTTAGTTTCAGGTTTATTCTCCTATCACGAGAAAGCAATCTGGGCTCAATTACGAGCTCGGTGAGAAGTTGCCGGTCATCTATCTGCGACTCTAAAATTGGGTAATCCGGCCAAGTGCATTTCCCCACAGCGCAACACGTGAACTTGCTAACTTGCTTTCCACACTGCTCCGTAATGCTAAGCATCAAGCAAGGAAGTTGTGAATAGCAACTTTAAAGTCATTGGTTTAACCCGACTCGGAATCAAACCCGAGTCTACAGTTACAGAAGCGTACGCTTTTACTACTCGGCCATCTGAGCTGCTCAATGATGGAAGTAATAAAGATTTCAAAAAATCATTACTTTTGGCAATATTTCCCCCTATCCCAAAGCTTGTCCCTACTGATGGGCTATTGAAACGTCCCTCGTCGATGTAGGCTTGGGTTCGAATTTCACTCATTTGCTTCCTATTTTGTGTTTAGATGTTGATGAATGTATAAACAGCTTTGAAAACTGTGACGTCAATGCAAATTGCACCAATTTAATTGGAGGGTTCGTGTGTACGTGCTATGAGGGCTGGTCTGGTAACGGATATGTATGCGAAGGTTTGTGAAATTTATATGGTGACGGCGTTTTTTTTTATTTGCGTTTATAGTAGTTGGATGTTTATACTTCTATCGCGAGAAAGCGATGAAAGCGCTATAACGAGCTCGCTTAGAAGTTGCCAACCGTCCTCTAACCACTCCTTAATGCGGGAGTTACCCAGTGTGCCTTTCCCAACGGCACAACAAGAAAACTTATCGGCTTGTTCTCTATGCAGTCTGTTACAAGCAGGAAAGTAGTGAATACCAATTTGACAATGATTGGTTTTAGCAGAGTCTAAATAAAACCGGAGAAAACCGGAGTATACAGCTCGATAGACAGACGCTGTATACACTAGGCCAGGGGTCGGCAACCTTTTGCACTTAAAGAGCCAAATTAGTCCGTTTGTTACAATACGAAACTCAGCGAGAGCCGCAAAACTACCGTCAGGTCCAAAAACTTCAGTTGTTCCGATAATGATTCCTAAAAAAAGGTATTTTGTTTACCTCCAGCAGGAGCTTCAACTGGTGGTTCAAAGAGCCGCATATGGCTCTGGAGCTGCAGGTTGCCGACCTCTTCAATAGGCCATTATGTTCCCAACGTATTTAAATTTTGAAATTCAACGAATCAAAAAGCAAACTACATGTTTCAGACATAGATGAATGCTTGCCGGGCGATGAAATTTGTGGTTTGGGTGGTTTATGCTTGAACACACTTGGAAGCTATGTGTGTGGTTGTGATGAAGGCTGGGTGGAGGTTGGAAGGGGCTGCGAAGGTAAAAACAGTTCAGGCTGAATTTTATTTCACAAAATTTTCTGTTTGCTGTCATTGACCCCATCGCGAAATAAGTCAATAAACCTAATAAACATGATTTACTTGGCTTTGCAATGTTTTGATTTCAATTAAACCTCCCGGTTAGCATCGAGTTTGACATTCTGCCGTCATTTTGGTAAACCTTACGACTGTGCTTTTTCCGCTTTCATAGTTTTCGAGAAAAAGCACTTTTTGTGTTTTATAATTTTAAAGGACCTTAATCTTGCAAGAGTGAGTTTTTTAGCAATGACATAGTATGAGACTCTAGATTGAAGTTTTTTGTATTACTTTTTGTGAAATACTTTTTCTTTGTTTGCTTTTTATGAGCTCTTGTTAAGTTTTGCTCAATGGGCTGAGTAATTTTTTATGTTTCATGCATGATTTTTAGCAGAATCTAGTTTTAACATTTTCTCCTAGTAGTACGGTGTGGTTATCCAAGTGAACAAACTCCAATTGGTCGAAAAAATTTAAAAAAATTTATCTTAAAACTTCGTTGGCTAGGTTCTGCATTATGAAGTCATACATTGTATTTTTAGTTTCAAGAGCATTTTCCTTACAATTTTTTATAACGTCGTAGTATTGCAGATGAAGCTAATAAATACTTATTCATGACGTAATAGTAATAATTTCATGTTGGGTTATGCAAAATGTTTTCCAAAAATTTATCAACAAGTTATGTTTTTCAAACCCTCTTAACTCAAAAAAGGCAAAACTTTTGAAGTTTTTACCGGAGATGGAGAATTATGTAAAAAGCACAAAATAATTTATGCAAAAAATTTTTTTTCAAAAAATCTACATGATGGGTTTTGCAAAATGACGGCAGCATTGTTATGATTTCGGGTGGTCTGGGGTTTGATTCCCGGGCCAATCGCATAAGACTCGGTGTTGCGTTCGGCTTGCCACTACTGCGATGTTTGTTCCGAGCTGTGTTGCCCAAGCACTAATCGCCGAGATAAAAACCGCCGCTCCTCATACGCTTCGGTATGAAGCAGCGAGTTTAAGAAATTTCTTTTAAATAGGGAATTGTTCTTCGTGCATCAACTAAGTTCTTTGGTAACGTGCTATGTTAAACTTTTACATTTTGAAGATATTGATGAATGCTCGGAGCCTACGAACGTATGCGACATCAACGCTCAATGTTTTAACACAATAGGGAGTTTTACTTGTGTTTGCAACGATGGTTATCTTGGGAATGGATTGGTTTGTGATGGTATGCTGATTTCGCATAGTTACGGTCAGGCCCGTATTAATGGTTTTGGGGCACAGGATGTAATTTTTCAGAAGGCCTCATGCTTTTTTGCAGACTTAATTTTGACCTAAGCAGCTATTTATTGTGGAGTCCCCGGCTGTAGGCTCCCCACTCTTAATGCCGCCCTGGCTGCGGTCATTCTTGTAACCCGAAAACGATTGTTTGTGAAATTTAGCACGTTATCTGGAATAAGGTGCTTTTAGTGGTAATTTCCACTACTTGTTTCTTCTTTGGTTGTTATGACGTTTTGCCTTGCACAGCAACAATGGAATTTTACCCGAAGATGAAAAGTTAAGGTGATTAGCGATGGTAAAGCAGTTAATTGTTGCCGTTGTTCTGGGATTTTTTCCAACTGCTTTCATACTTAAACTTTAAACCATCTGAACTTCCAAACAGACTGTCTCTAAACATACTATAACACCGAAAAATAATTTTGTATTCTTTTGTATTTAGTGGCATATTTAGCCTCCTATCACAAGAATGCGATCAAAGCTCTGTAACGAGCTCGTTTAGGAGTTGCCAATCTGTCTACCACTGAAAGATGGTAAAATCCCATCGGCACAACAAGTAAACTTGCCGGCTTGTTCTCCACACTGTCCCTTTAATGCTGAGCGTCAAACAGGGAAGCTGTGAATACCAATTTTAAAGTCGTCGGTTTGAGCCGACTCGGAATCAATCCCAAGTCTACAGCTTCAGAGGAGGACGCTTTCACCACTCGGCCATTTAAGCTGTTAACAATAATAACAGTTACGAACCAGCGTTTCACTCAGAGTCTACTGTGCGCACTGCTGCTGACTGTTACAACGGAACCCATGATTGCCATGACGACGCTGATTGCATTATCACAATGGGAAGTTTCAAATGCGCGTGTTCGGCGGGATACATTGGAGATGGATATCAGTGTATAGGTAACAAACTTTTAGAGTGTAATGACAAATGCATCCGTTGTTTAAAACTGCACACACAAGATAAGACGACGTAGCATATGGAGTAGGCCGAGTGGTCGGTGCATTGGGCTCCGAAGCTGGCTTCGCGGGTTCGATGCTCAACTAGGTCATCTCCATGATGCATGTACTTCACTACCACAAATATCCTAAGCTGCAGTTACGTGGCTTGAAATAACAATAAAAAAAAAAAATAAACAAGACGACGTAGAATTAACTAATGGTGATTATATTATTTAACACGGATTAGTGGTTCGGAGCGTGTCACGAAGACTATGATTACAAGGTTGATGGTTCAACTCCCACCTAAGTCTCGTTTTTGCATCCTTAGGTAAGATGCTTCATGATAACCATCCATACTTGGTGAAATTTAACAAGCAGCAGATTGAAAAAGTCAGAAGCAAAACACTAGTGAAAAACTCGGAAACAAAGGCAATTTCAAAGCGAGTCTAGGTTCGTCCTATGTATAACGTTTCCGTCGCTTTCTCGTGATAGAAGGATAAAAATGAAGAATTCATTATCATTTTTTATTGTCGGGGTATGTATTTTTCACTGTTAATTTTTTGTTTTTTTGTGGAACTAATTTGTATTGAAGTAATGAACTTCTTGTCTAAGTATTCCTAGCGAATTATGCAACTGTTATACTTAGGTTTTTGTTGCTACAATTAATAATTTACAAGCCTGCTAAACCAATGGTCTTAACCTTTATGTGCCTGGGGACCCTATTGTTAAAGATATCGAGCCCTTGTATGCGTAACGTGTGAGATCGTTGTAGTTAATGCAGTTTGGCATTCCTTCTGGGCACCCCCAGATTTTTCATGGGAGTACCTGGGAACCCTGTTAAGAACCGCTGTACTTGTGTAGACTATTGTTTTGAAGTGTGTTGTTGGACTCCTTGATGAGGTAAATCAGCTGATCAGTTCACGAACACAACGCTTATGCGGACAAAGTGCTTACATTGTATTGAATGCTAACTGATTTAAAATTACGCTGTTGATTACGTTGCAATAGAATATCTTTTTGTTTGTAACTGAAGCCGATGCTTTTTAACAGCTCATTTGGCCGAGCATATACTGTAGAGCGTCTGCGGGTTCGATTCCGAATCGGGTCAAACCAACGACTTTAAAATTGGTATTCACAGCTTCCTGCTTGACGCTCAGCATTGTACGGACAGTGTGGAAAATAAGCCGGCAAGTTTACTAAATGTTATACTTTTGGGAAAGTCACTTAACGGGATTCCACGATTTTAGAATTGTAGACAGATGGCCGGCAACTCCTAAACGAACTTTTTACAGCGCTTTAACCGTTTTTTTGTGATAGGAGGATGACTATGCAACTAAATACTACTAAAAATACTTTACTGCTTCTGATTTAATGTGTATTTTAGATCCTGATCCTTGTTTGAACGATAACCACGACTGTGATGACTATGCTAACTGCACCACAACAAGCATCGGTAACTACACATGCAAGTGTTTCGATGGCTTTGAAGGAGATGGCTTTTCATGTGAAGGTACACTTGTGGGACGCTGTTACGCTGTGCTAGAATTTGTTTGCATGAATCTGAAGTATTTTGACTGAGTGTAATCCGGTCGGTTGGTGCAAAGGTTGAAAACTTCGCTATCGGTGCGGATGGTCATATGTTTCATTCGCGAGCCGGTCAAATCGAACACAGTGTCGCCAACGGCTCACCACCGTTGCGACATTTCTTCGGAGCTGTGTTGCCCAGGCGCTAAGTCGCGGAGATGGATTCCACCATAGGTTACGCGCTTCGGTGTAATACGCGAGTATAATGAAGATTTGGTTTGATTTTTTGTGACTATCATGTATTCATTTACATAGACCATTAGTCATGCATATTTCTAGTATGACCACTGATGAAACCAATTGATCTACTGTACAATCTGCAGCTTTTTATATATTTTATACCTTGATTAAAGTTAAAGCATAATCCAGCGTATTTTGCCACGCAGTATGCTTACAATATGTTAATGTTCCTAAGCTTGTTCGTTTGGTGCACCATGCACATCCACCTTCAAATCTGTTAAAATTTATTCATTATTTTCTCAGATATCAACGAATGTCTATCTGGCACCCATTCATGCCACAATAATGCCAACTGCACCAATGATGAGGGTGGATACTCGTGTGCTTGTTTGGAAGGTCACATCGGCGATGGATTCAATTGCAGCGGTAACAATTTACTGTACATTAGTTTTTAAATAGTAATAGCTCCGGTTATACTACTTAGCATGACCTTATTGACCCATTGTTCGTTGAATAATTGAGTATTAATTTGTGCTGCGTGGGACCAATGAAATATCTCGTTATATCTCATTGGTGTAACGTTTCAAATAAAAAAATCGAGTCTTCATTATACTTGCGGTATTACGCTGAAATGAGTAGCGAGTGACAGGGACCAACTTCGTGGCTTAGCGCCTGGGCTAAACAGCTCCAAAGAAACGTCGCAGCGTTGACAAGTCGTTGGCGACACGGTGTCCAATTTAACCGGCCCAGGAATTGAACCTGAGACCGATCGCGCACAACGTTCTTCATTATCAGTTAAGCATGAATAAAGTTGAGGTGTTTTTCATACGTGCGAAAATGAAAAGAACATGAGCTGATTTCACCCCACCTTGAGTTTGTACATTGACTAGAAACAGCATAGTATTTATATACAAACGTACAACGTTAATTTCAGACATTAATGAATGTGCAAATGACTCTTACACATGCGGTGAAAACGCTGAATGTATCAACACCAATGGTAGTTTTACTTGTAATTGTAGGCAAGGATGGTTTGGAAATGGAATGATATGTCAAGGTATTCTACAAGGGATTATCCACCGCTAAAACATTATTGTAATTTCATATGCGACATTTATGCGTTAATATTCGATGTTTACATGGGTCGATGAGTGCTAACGTAATTGTAACGACAACGCCAGGGTTGTATTAATTGCAGTATCACTTTTTTATGCGCAAGTGATCATGATTCGTGTTAGGGACATGATTCGTGGTAGAATGTTAATGAGCTTGAAATTTAGTGTAGTGTTGATCAACACTGAAGCTACAAGACTTTCATGAAATACTTTTGTTTACACAGTTATTTTGATTAGAGTAAATTCGCTGTCATGAACAGTTGTCTGTTCTACTCTTATCACAACGTAAATATAATATTTTGTCTATTTCAGATATTAATGAATGCAATTATGACCCTTGCCAAACCAACGGCATTTGCACGAATACTGTTGGTAGTTTTACTTGTACTTGCTTGGAAGGCTTCACCCTGAACGGAACGTGGTGCCAAGGCAAGAAAATTGTGGCTTATATCAGTGACACCATTTTACAGTAATTTAATTAATCGTTTGCAACATATAAAATGACTAGTACGAGTTGAAAGCTGAAACAGCTACAGATTGCTTGTTGAGCAAATACTGGAGAAGGTTTCTTTTGTTAATTATAAAATTTGATAGATAGTGTGCTAGCAACACCATCTTTTACTTCTACATCTGCATACTCACGATAAGGTAAGCAACACGGTAAAAACGGATTGGGAAAATAAAACACAACAACCAAATAAATAACATTATCCCATTCGGGTAACGAACTAAAAAGATATAAAAAAAATTACAGTACAATAACTTCCATGTTGTTGTGCAATGGTAACAAGCATAACAGCAGTAGGCCACGGCTTTCTATTGCTACCCCACGACCCACACAATTACAATTCAAAAAATGAAAATCCTCATCAAAATGTAGGACGATATGGGCACAGAATTCAGTGACAACCACAAAGAACCAAAAAGTAAAAAATATTGGAAGAAACCCATTCCCATCCACCAAAATCATCGAAAAATAATCATAAATCAAATTGAATCTTTGTTATGCTGTACTCGTGGTATTAGGCCTACGCCAAAGCGTGTGACCAGTGCCAGCGGTGGCGAGCCTTTGACGACACTGTGTCCGATTTGACCGGGTAGGGAATTAAACTCTAGAGTTTTTGAATTTAAACATGACGCGGAAATACACCATTTAGAAATAATTGACGATGTTTGGATCAATCGTTTGATATCTTAACAAATGGAGTATTAACACATATGTTTGCTGCGATGAATTTTCGTTAACTTTTAATATGATGGTAGCGTTTTTGAGAATTGGCGGAATCCTCATTGCAAAATGATATCAAATATTTTTGCCAGATAACAATGAATGCGAAAGTTTTTCCTGCTCTATCAACAGCATCTGTACGAACACGCCAGGTAGTTTTTTATGCACATGTAGTAGTGGATATAGTGGAGATGGATTTTTCTGCCAAGGTAATGCTGAGTGACTATAGTTATTTAGCCTACTTCATGAATGAATTAGTTTCTATTTTAGATGTCTTCGCATGCCTATACTGTTTCCCAATTCTACGACAAGTGATTGCGGCTTGACCGTTTATCAGGTAGACTCAGGTTCGACCCCAGCACCTTGTGATTGAAAGTCAAACTCTCTTACTACGTGGCTTCGGTGCTTACAGTGGTTTGAATGCAAAAGCTTGACCAAGTTGTTTCACTATTTGCATACTTGCATTTTTCAGACGTGAATGAATGTGTTGACGAATTACAAGTCTGTGACCAAAACGCTGTCTGCAGCAACACCGACGGCAGTTTTACATGTGTTTGTGCTGAAGGGTGGACGGGAGATGGGAAGTTATGCCTAGGTAAATCGATAATAGAGCATGTTAAAATGTTAGGTCATCATCCATCTTTCTTCAAATTTATTGTTTCATCTTTTAAATTTTATAAACACCGTCCATCTTTTAACAGCTCAGATGGCCGAGTGCTAAGAGCGTCTGCCTCTGGAATTGTAGACTCGGGTTTGAATCCGAGCCGGGTCAAACCAATGACTGTAAAATTGCTATTCACAGCTTTCCTGCTTGACGCTTAGCATTAATGGGATAATGTGGGGAACAAGCCGACCAGTTTACTTAGTGTGCCGTTGGAAAGACACTTAGCGAAATTTCCCCATCTTGATGTAGTAGACAGACAAGCAATTCCTAACTGAGCTATTGTAGAGCTTTGATTGCTTTTTGGTGATAGGAGGATAAGCATGCGACTAAACCAAACATTTTCTTTATATCAGTTCATTTTTTTGTTTTTACGGCTTGAGTTTAGAACCTTTAATTTAACAAATGGCTTATCCAATCCACGTTTTGCGTTTGATATATTTTAGATATAGACGAATGTACAAATGCATTGCACAACTGCCATGAAAACGCTGTTTGTAACAACACCAATGGTAGCTTCATGTGTACTTGTTTTGGAGGATGGTTTGGAAATGGTGTCTCATGCGCAGGTAAAACGAAGCAAAAAATTATTGCATCCCGCTAATTACACTTATTTTCAAGAACAATTTTGTATTGAAATATGAGGTGGTGGAGGCTGCACCTGCTCCAATAATGTTGCATATTTATCCTCCTATCTCTGGAAAGCGATGAAAGCACTATGACGAGCTCGCTTAGAAGTTACCGACCATCTGTCTACCACTGCATTTTAAGATGCTTTATTATAAACTTTGAATGAAATCTATATCATTGACATATTTAGACATCAACGAATGCAATCTTGATCCTTCACCTTGCT
The DNA here is from genome assembly GCA_964006365.1 of Trididemnum miniatum. NCBI lineage: Eukaryota > Metazoa > Chordata > Ascidiacea > Aplousobranchia > Didemnidae > Trididemnum > Trididemnum miniatum. The sequence continues at coordinate 24,319,605 of OZ023242.1, read as the reverse complement.
CAACAAATGCCAATTGCAGTAATACTCTCGGTAGTTCTACTTGCACTTGCTTAGAAGGTTATACCGGAAATGGAACGATGTGTAGCGGTTTGTAAACACTGTGGTTAAATTATATGTTGCTGGTACTTAGTCTACTAGTTTTGTTAACTTTTTTGTTGCACTTTACCACCTTGGTTATGTTTATGTTCAATACGATTAGCTATGTTGGCTGATGATGCATACAGCCAGGAAAGTGTAGAACACTACAAAGTATTAAAAATGTCTGTTTCTTTTATGTAACAGCGTTACTGTCATTTGTTTTTAGATATTGATGAATGCATTTTCGATCTCTCATTTTGCTCAATAAATGCCAATTGCACAAATACTGATGGTGGATTTGCTTGCGATTGTTTGGAAGGTTACACTGGTAATGGAACAGTATGTGAAGGCGAGTAACGTAAAAGAAAAAAAAAAAAGATCTCTGGAAATCAATTTAGAAAATTGCATGAATAGTTAGTTGTTTTGTTTCCGCAAGCTTAATTGTTTCAGGAAACTGCTGAGTACGAGCGTATGTTGTTAATTGTTTTGTTGCATTATTTTAGATATTAAGGAATGTGCATCTAACTACCACACATGTCATGAGAATGGTGAGTGTAGAAACACTGATGGTAGTTTTGTCTGTATTTGTGCCAAAGGATGGTCTGGAGATGGTTTTGTGTGTCAAGGTAAGTTCTATTGAAATACAGTACTGGCAAACAGTACTGGCAAGATAATTCAGTGGACTATCTAGCAATAAGAAAGTGTAACTTTAAAACTTTCAATCTGTCCTATGGTTTATCTAATGCCTGTGTTTTGGTGCATGTTTTAGATCAGCAGTTTTAACTTTTACAGTGCTTGGTACCCCAACTCTTAAAAATATTGCCTTTGGGTCCCCTTGTCTGCGCCACCATTACAGGAGGTGTATAATAAAAAACAAATGATAAGGGAATAGGGACCCCTCTCATTTTCACTGGGGTTTCTGTTAACAACCACTGAGTTATATCTTGAAGAGTTCATGTTTTCGAAATATGTTTGTACAATTGCATTGCACAACTGCCATGAAAACGCTGTTTGTAACAACACCAATGCTAGCTTCATGTGTGCTTGTTCTGAAGGATGGTTTACAAATGGTGTCTCATGCGCAGATAAAACCGATCAAAACATTATTGCATCCCGCTAATTACACTTATTTTCAAGATCAATTCTATTTTGATATATGAGGTGGTGGATGATGCAACTGCTCTAATGGAGCAGTTGCCATTTTTCCTCCTATCTCTACAAAGCGATCAAAGCGCTATAACGAGCTCGCTTAGAAGTTACCGTCCATCTGTCTACCATTCCAAGATGGGGGAATTCCGCTATGTGTGTTATATTTAACAGCATAATAAGATGCTTTATGCTAAATTTTTATTGAAATCTATACCATCGACACATTTAGACACCAACGAATGCAATCTTGATCCTTCACCTTGCTCAGCAAATGCCAATTGCAGTAATACTCTCGGTAGTTTTACTTGCACTTGCTTAGAAGGTTATACCGGAAATGGAACGATGTGTAACGGTTTGTAAACACTGTGGTTAAATGACTTGTTTCTGGTACTGACTAGTTTTATCAACTTTTTTGTTGCACTTTACCACCTTGGTTATGTTTATGTTCAATACGATTAGCTATGTTGGCTGATGACGCATACAGCCAGGAGAAAATGAAACACTGCTCAAGTGTTAAAACCATGTTTCTTTTATGTAACGACATGAATGTGATTTGTTTTTAGATATTGATGAATGCATTTTCGATCTCTCATTTTGCTCAATAAATGCCAATTGTACGAATACTGATGGTGGATTTGCTTGCGATTGTTTGGAAGGTTATACTGGTAATGGAGCAGTATGTGAAGGTGAGTAAAGTAAAAGAAAAAAAATCTCTGAAAATCAATTTAGAAAATTGCATGAATAGTTAGTTGTTTTGTTTCCGCGAGCTCAATTGTTTCAGGAAACTGCTGTGCGAATGATCGAAAAAATGAAAATCGAAAAGTGTACACGGTTAAACTTGTGCGAATTCAATTACTTTAGCAAACTGCTGTCTAAAGGTATTTAATTGCTTTGATTTGTTTTGAAAAAGAAAAATTTTTTCAGATATTAATGAATGTGCAACGAACCACCACACATGTCATGAGAATGCTGAATGTAGAAATATTATTGGTAGTTTTGTATGTAATTGTGGTGAAGGATGGTCTGGAAATGGTTTTGAGTGTCAAGGTAAGTTTTATTGAAATACTGCACTGGCTAGGTCATCACTAGACTATGTGATAATAAGTTGAAAAACAGTTTTAGTTATTTAATGACTGCTTTTGTTTTAGCTTTAGTTACTTAATTGCTTTTTGGCTGCGATATCTGTGAATAAATTGTTTGGGAGTTCCTTATTTTATTAGTTGTATTCAAGTAAATAATACTTCAAACAACAAATAGCACACGAACCTGCGCTATTTGTTCTTTTGAAATAAATTGAATCGCAAATTGTAGACAAAGTAGTAAGATGTGTTTTGTTCAAATTTGATGGAAATAAAAACCATTAACATATTTAGACACCAACGAATGCAATCTTGATCCTTCACCTTGCTCAACAAATGCCAATTGCAGTAATACTCTCGGTAGTTTTACTTGCACTTGCTTAGAAGGTTATACCGGAAATGGAACGATGTGTAACGGTTTGTAAACACTGTGGTTAAATGACTTGTTTTCTGGTACTGACTAGTTTTATCAACTTTTTTGTTGCACTTTACCACCTTGGTTATGTTTATGTTCAATACGATTAGCTATGTTGGCTGATGATGCATACAGCCAGGAAAAAATGAAACACTGCAAAGTGTTAAAAACATATGTTTCTTTTATGTAAGGACATGAATGTGATTTGTTTTTAGATATTGATGAATGCATTTTCGATCTCTCATTTTGCTCAATAAATGCCAATTGTACGAATACTGATGGTGGATTTGCTTGCGATTGTTTGGAAGGTTATACTGGTAATGGAGCAGTATGTGAAGGTGAGTAAAGTAAAAGAAAAAAAATCTCTGAAAATCAATTTAGAAAATTGCATGAATAGTTAGTTGTTTTGTTTCCGCGAGCTCAATTGTTTCAGGAAACTGCTGTGCGAATGATCGAAAAAATGAAAATCGAAAAGTGTACACGGTTAAACTTGTGCGAATTCAATTACTTTAGCAAACTGCTGTCTAAAGGTATTTAATTGCTTTGATTTGTTTTGAAAAAGAAAAATTTTTTCAGATATTAATGAATGTGCAACGAACCACCACACATGTCATGAGAATGCTGAATGTAGAAATATTATTGGTAGTTTTGTATGTAATTGTGGTGAAGGATGGTCTGGAAATGGTTTTGAGTGTCAAGGTAAGTTTTATTGAAATACTGCACTGGCTAGGTCATCACTAGACTATGTGATAATAAGTTGAAAAACAGTTTTAGTTATTTAATGACTGCTTTTGTTTTAGCTTTAGTTACTTAATTGCTTTTTGGCTGCGATATCTGTGAATAAATTGTTTGGGAGTTCCTTATTTTATTAGTTGTATTCAAGTAAATAATACTTCAAACAACAAATAGCACACGAACCTGCGCTATTTGTTCTTTTGAAATAAATTGAATCGCAAATTGTAGACAAAGTAGTAAGATGTGTTTTGTTCAAATTTGATGGAAATAAAAACCATTAACATATTTAGACACCAACGAATGCAATCTTGATCCTTCACCTTGCTCAACAAATGCCAATTGCAGTAATACTCTCGGTAGTTTTACTTGCACTTGCTTAGAAGGTTATACCGGAAATGGAACGATGTGTAACGGTTTGTAAACACTGTGGTTAAATGACTTGTTTTCTGGTACTGACTAGTTTTATCAACTTTTTTGTTGCACTTTACCACCTTGGTTATGTTTATGTTCAATACGATTAGCTATGTTGGCTGATGATGCATACAGCCAGGAAAAAATGAAACACTGCAAAGTGTTAAAAACATATGTTTCTTTTATGTAAGGACATGAATGTGATTTGTTTTTAGATATTGATGAATGCATTTTCGATCTCTCATTTTGCTCAATAAATGCCAATTGCACGAATACTGATGGTGGATTTGCTTGCAATTGTTTTGTTGAATGTAGAATGTAGATGTGGTTAGCTTTTACCATTCGTTGTTTTGTTGTTGATTATTACTAATACCATTAACTTTTTGATGAGGTTTTAGTAACCTTTTTTTTTTCAACACAGTTGGCATTGATTGCTAACAATGCATAACGCTGGAAAAGTGTAAGAAATGTTAAAAATTAATGTTTCTTCGATGTAGCGACATTAATATTGTGTGTTTTTAGATATTAATGAATGCGTTTTCGATCTCTCATTTTGCTCAATAAATGCCAATTGCACGAATACTGATGGTGGATTTGCTTGCGATTGTTTGGAAGGTTATACTGGTAATGGAGCAGTATGCGAAGGTAAGTAAAGTAAAAGAAAAACAAAAAACCGCTAGAAATCAATCCAGAAAATTGCGCTGACAGTTGTGTGGTTTTGTGCGAATTCAATTACTTTAGCAAACTGCTGTCTAAAGGTATTTAATTGCTTTGATTTGTTTTGAAAAAGAAAAATTTTTTCAGATATTAATGAATGTGCAACGAACCACCACACATGTCATGAGAATGCTGAATGTAGAAATATTATTGGTAGTTTTGTATGTAATTGTGGTGAAGGATGGTCTGGAAATGGTTTTGAGTGTCAAGGTAAGTTTTATTGAAATACTGCACTGGCTAGGTCATCACTAGACTATGTGATAATAAGTTGAAAAACAGTTTTAGTTATTTAATGACTGCTTTTGTTTTAGCTTTAGTTACTTAATTGCTTTTTGGCTGCGATATCTGTGAATAAATTGTTTGGGAGTTCCTTATTTTATTAGTTGTATTCAAGTAAATAATACTTCAAACAACAAATAGCACACGAACCTGCGCTATTTGTTCTTTTGAAATAAATTGAATCGCAAATTGTAGACAAAGTAGTAAGATGTGTTTTGTTCAAATTTGATGGAAATAAAAACCATTAACATATTTAGACACCAACGAATGCAATCTTGATCCTTCACCTTGCTCAACAAATGCCAATTGCAGTAATACTCTCGGTAGTTTTACTTGCACTTGCTTAGAAGGTTATACCGGAAATGGAACGATGTGTAACGGTTTGTAAACACTGTGGTTAAATGACTTGTTTTCTGGTACTGACTAGTTTTATCAACTTTTTTGTTGCACTTTACCACCTTGGTTATGTTTATGTTCAATACGATTAGCTATGTTGGCTGATGATGCATACAGCCAGGAAAAAATGAAACACTGCAAAGTGTTAAAAACATATGTTTCTTTTATGTAAGGACATGAATGTGATTTGTTTTTAGATATTGATGAATGCATTTTCGATCTCTCATTTTGCTCAATAAATGCCAATTGTACGAATACTGATGGTGGATTTGCTTGCAATTGTTTGGAAGGTTACACTGGTAATGGAACAGTATGTGAAGGTGAGTAAAATAAAAGAAAAAAAATCTCTGAAAATCAATTTAGAAAATTGCATGAATAGTTAGTTGTTTTGTTTCCGCGAGCTCAATTGTTTCAGGAAACTGCTGAATACGAGTGAATGTTGTCAATTGTTTTCGATTGTTTTGATGTTTTATATCAGACGTTAATGAATGTGTAAGTAACTACCACACTTGTGATGCTGAACGTAGAAACGCTTATGGCAGTTTTGTCTGTATTTGTGCTTAGGGATGGTCTGGAAATGGTTTTGTGTACCAAGGTAAATTTTAGAAAATTGCACCGGCAGTTACGTGGTTATGTGCGAGTTTAACTGTTTTGTTGCTTTATTTCAGATATCAACGAATGTGCAACCAACCACCACACATGTGATGAGAATGCTGAATGTAGAAACTTTATTGGTAGTTTTGTCTGTATTTGTGCTGAAGGATGGTTTGGAGATGGTTTTGTGTGTCAAGGTAAGTTCTATTGAAATACACCACTGGCTGCACCATCAGTAGACTGTTTAGTATAGAGCTGAGAAACTACATTGGTTGCGTTCCATTAAATAGTGGGATGCCTTATACTAAGCGTTGATGAAAATATAAACCATGGACATATTTAGACACCAACGAATGCAGTCTTGGTCTTTCAACTTGCTCAACAAATGCCAATTGCAGTAATACTCTCGGTAGTTTTACTTGCGCTTGCTTGGAAGGTTATACAGGAAATGGAACGATGTGCAAAGGTAAGTTGAATGTGGTTAGCTTTTACCATTCGTTGTTTTGTTGTTGATTATTACTAATACCATTAACTTTTTGATGAGGTTTTAGTAACCTTTTTTTTTTCAACACAGTTGGCATTGATTGCTAACAATGCATAACGCTGGAAAAGTGTAAGAAATGTTAAAAATTAATGTTTCTTCGATGTAGCGACATTAATATTGTGTGTTTTTAGATATTAATGAATGCGTTTTCGATCTCTCATTTTGCTCAATAAATGCCAATTGCACGAATACTGATGGTGGATTTGCTTGCGATTGTTTGGAAGGTTATACTGGTAATGGAGCAGTATGCGAAGGTAAGTAAAGTAAAAGAAAAACAAAAAACCGCTAGAAATCAATCCAGAAAATTGCGCTGACAGTTGTGTGGTTTTGTGCGAATTCAATTACTTTAGCAAACTGCTGTCTAAAGGTATTTAATTGCTTTGATTTGTTTTGAAAAAGAAAAATTTTTTCAGATATTAATGAATGTGCAACGAACCACCACACATGTCATGAGAATGCTGAATGTAGAAATATTATTGGTAGTTTTGTATGTAATTGTGGTGAAGGATGGTCTGGAAATGGTTTTGAGTGTCAAGGTAAGTTTTATTGAAATACTGCACTGGCTAGGTCATCACTAGACTATGTGATAATAAGTTGAAAAACAGTTTTAGTTATTTAATGACTGCTTTTGTTTTAGCTTTAGTTACTTAATTGCTTTTTGGCTGCGATATCTGTGAATAAATTGTTTGGGAGTTCCTTATTTTATTAGTTGTATTCAAGTAAATAATACTTCAAACAACAAATAGCACACGAACCTGCGCTATTTGTTCTTTTGAAATAAATTGAATCGCAAATTGTAGACAAAGTAGTAAGATGTGTTTTGTTCAAATTTGATGGAAATAAAAACCATTAACATATTTAGACACCAACGAATGCAATCTTGATCCTTCACCTTGCTCAACAAATGCCAATTGCAGTAATACTCTCGGTAGTTTTACTTGCACTTGCTTAGAAGGTTATACCGGAAATGGAACGATGTGTAACGGTTTGTAAACACTGTGGTTAAATGACTTGTTTTCTGGTACTGACTAGTTTTATCAACTTTTTTGTTGCACTTTACCACCTTGGTTATGTTTATGTTCAATACGATTAGCTATGTTGGCTGATGATGCATACAGCCAGGAAAAAATGAAACACTGCAAAGTGTTAAAAACATATGTTTCTTTTATGTAAGGACATGAATGTGATTTGTTTTTAGATATTGATGAATGCATTTTCGATCTCTCATTTTGCTCAATAAATGCCAATTGCACGAATACTGATGGTGGATTTGCTTGCGATTGTTTGGAAGGTTACACTGGTAATGGAACAGTATGTGAAGGTGAGTAAAATAAAAGAAAAAAAATCTCTGAAAATCAATTTAGAAAATTGCATGAATAGTTAGTTGTTTTGTTTCCGCGAGCTCAATTGTTTCAGGAAACTGCTGAATACGAGTGAATGTTGTCAATTGTTTTCGATTGTTTTGATGTTTTATATCAGACGTTAATGAATGTGTAAGTAACTACCACACTTGTGATGCTGAACGTAGAAACGCTTATGGCAGTTTTGTCTGTATTTGTGCTTAGGGATGGTCTGGAAATGGTTTTGTGTACGAAGGTAAATTTTAGAAAATTGCACCGGCAGTTACGTGGTTATGTGCGAGTTTAACTGTTTTGTTGCTTTATTTCAGATATCAACGAATGTGCAACCAACCACCACACATGTGATGAGAATGCTGAATGTAGAAACTTTATTGGTAGTTTTGTCTGTATTTGTGCTGAAGGATGGTTTGGAGATGGTTTTGTGTGTCAAGGTAAGTTCTATTGAAATACACCACTGGCTGCACCATCAGTAGACTGTTTAGTATAGAGCTGAGAAACTACATTGGTTGCGTTCCATTAAATAGTGGGATGCCTTATACTAAACGTTGATGAAAATATAAACCATGGACATATTTAGACACCAACGAATGCAGTCTTGGTCTTTCAACTTGCTCAACAAATGCCAATTGCAGTAATACTCTCGGTAGTTTTACTTGCGCTTGCTTGGAAGGTTATACAGGAAATGGAACGATGTGCAAAGGTAAGTTGAATGTGGTTAGCTTTTACCATTCGTTGTTTTGTTGTTGATTATTACTAATACCATTAACTTTTTGATGAGGTTTTAGTAACCTTTTTTTTTTCAACACAGTTGGCATTGATTGCTAACAATGCATAACGCTGGAAAAGTGTAAGAACACCTTAAAATGTTAAAAATTAATGTTTCTTCGATGTAGCGACATTAATATTGCGTGTTTTTAGATATTAATGAATGCGTTTTCGATCTCTCATTTTGCTCAATAAATGCCAATTGCACGAATACTGATGGTGGATTTGCTTGCGATTGTTTGGAAGGTTATACTGGTAATGGAGCAGTATGCGAAGGTAAGTAAAGTAAAAGAAAAACAAAAAACCGCTAGAAATCAATCCAGAAAATTGCGTGGACAGTTGTGTGGTTTTGCGCGAATTCAATTACTTTAGCAAACTGCTGTCTAAAGGTATTTAATTGCTTTGATTTGTTTTGAAAAAGAAAAATTTTTTCAGATATTAATGAATGTGCAACGAACCACCACACATGTCATGAGAATGCTGAATGTAGAAATATTATTGGTAGTTTTGTATGTAATTGTGGTGAAGGATGGTCTGGAAATGGTTTTGAGTGTCAAGGTAAGTTTTATTGAAATACTGCACTGGCTAGGTCATCACTAGACTATGTGATAATAAGTTGAAAAACAGTTTTAGTTATTTAATGACTGCTTTTGTTTTAGCTTTAGTTACTTAATTGCTTTTTGGCTGCGATATCTGTGAATAAATTGTTTGGGAGTTCCTTATTTTATTAGTTGTATTCAAGTAAATAATACTTCAAACAACAAATAGCACACGAACCTGCGCTATTTGTTCTTTTGAAATAAATTGAATCGCAAATTGTAAACAAAGTAGTAAGATGTGTTTTGTTCAAATTTGATGGAAATAAAAACCATTAACATATTTAGACGCCAACGAATGCAATCTTGATCCTTCACCTTGCTCAACAAATGCCAATTGCAGTAATACTCTCGGTAGTTTTACTTGCACTTGCTTAGAAGGTTATACAGGAAATGGAACGATGTGTTACGGTTTGTAAACACTGTGGTTAAATGACTTGTTTCTGGTACTGACTAGTTTTATCAACTTTTTTGTTGCACTTTACCACCTTGGTTATGTTTATGTTCAATACGATTAGCTATGTTGGCTGATGATGCATACAGCCAGGAAAAAATGAAACACTGCAAAGTGTTAAAAACATATGTTTCTTTTATGTAAGGACATGAATGTGATTTGTTTTTAGATATTGATGAATGCATTTTCGATCTCTCATTTTGCTCAATAAATGCCAATTGCACGAATACTGATGGTGGATTTGCTTGCGATTGTTTGGAAGGTTACACTGGTAATGGAGCAGCATGTGAAGGTGAGTAAAGCAAAAAAAATAAAAACGAATGATCTCTGGAAAACAATTGAGAAAATTGCGCTGACAGTTGTGTGGTTTTGTGCGATTTCAATTGCTTTGTCAAGCTGATGATTGCAGGTATTTAATTCAAATGCAAAAACGCAAGCATGTACAGTAGGCAAAATTGCAGACTATGAACATTTTTTCGAACTACCAGGTCTTATCAGTGGAGTTGGTGGTGCCTATGTTTAGTCAAGGCAATATATATCTGAAAAGAAACTATTTGCTTGTGGTTTGTAACTATACCAGTGACCAGAACCGGCAAAAAATTCTCTGCCCAACCCGTTTGCCCTGAAAAAGCGGGGGACAAGCAGGCACAGTGTTTGTGCATGCAGCCCAGAAAACACAGTGATTGTCAGCGCTATGGTCACTGTTGAAGCACTGTCTGCAGTTGTGTATACATGCTTGCGCTTTTGCAATTGTGTTACATCATGGCTACACCATCACTAGACTATCAAGTAATAATTTAAAAACCGGCGTTAGTTGTTTAACTACAAATATCACAGCCAAGAAACAGCTAAAACCACTTGGATAAACGTTTCGGCTCACTTCTGGTGCCATTGTCAACGCACCTTGTAACTACAATTAGTTTTTGCTCCATGGCATATTATGAGATCCAGCTCAGCGTAACCTTCTGGCGTTGACAATGGCACTAAAAGTGAACCAAAGCGGCCGCCTAACTGTTTTTGGCTGTTTATTGGCTGCAATATTTGTAATTAAAGTGCTTATAAACTCCCAGTTGTAAGATGTTTTATGTTCAACTTTGATGTAAATAAAAGCCATTAACATATTTAGACACAAACGAATGCAATCTTGATCCTTCACCTTGCTCAACGACTGCCAATTGCAGTAATACTCTCGGTAGTTTTACTTGTGCTTGCTTGGAAGGTTATATTGGAAATGGAACGATGTGTAAAGGTAAGTTAAATGTGGTGTGACTTCAAATGGAAAGAATCAAATTTTCGTTGTACCCGCGGTATTACGCTAAATCATGTAACGACTGGCGGGGTTTATCTCTGCGTCTTAGCATCTGGGCAATGCAGTTCCGAGGAAACATCGCAGCGGTGGCGCGCTCTTGGCGACACTGCGTCCAATTTGACCGCGCGGGGAATGGAACCCCAGACGTCCCGCACCGATAGCTATGTTGCGTAGCAACTGAACTTATCCACCGACTATGTCATCAACTTTTTGCCTGCAACTTTATTAGCGGTCAGTGCTGTTTATTTTTAATACGGTTGGCAAATGTTTGCTAACAAAGCATACAGCCAGCATGATGCGAAAACACTGCAAAGTGTTAAAAATATCTGTTTCTTTTATGCAGCGACTTGAATGTCACTTGTTTTTAGATATTGATGAATGCATTTTCGATCTTTCACGTTGCTCAGTTAATGCCAATTGCACAAATACTGATGGTGGATTTGCTTGCACTTGTTTGGAAGGTTACACTGGTAATGGAACAGTATGTGAAGGTGAGTGAAGTAAAAGAAAAACAAAATATCGCTGAAAATCAATTTAGCAAATTGCGTAAATACTTGTTTTGTTTTGCTCGAGTTGAACTGTTTTTTAATGCATTTTTTCAGATATCAACGAATGTGCAACCAATTTCCACACATGTGATGATAATGCTGAGTGTAGAAACACTATTGGTAGTTTTGTCTGTAATTGTGCGGAAGGATGGTTTGGAGATGGTTTTGTGTGTCAAGGCAAGTTCTATTCAAATACACCACTGGCTACACCATCAGTAGACTGTTTAGTATTAAACTGTAAAACTGTATTACTTTAACTACTAATAAAATAGCCAAAACAGATTGAAGCATATTCAAATGGTGTAGAGACGTTTTAAGTACAATATCTTGCACAAGAAAGTTGCGCGATAATCTTGCTCGTGGAAGGCCGACCTACTAAGCTTTTTAGTTTTTCTAGATTGACAGTGGTGATTGTATTCTAACCGAAACATCTCTGTATTATTTGAATGTGTTTCAATTTGTTTTGGCTATTTTATTCGCAATTACACTTTCTAAAAATTCCACCAACCTCGCTCCGATGTGTTATTTTGTTTTCAACTGAATAATCAGATGCTGTATATTAAACTTTGATGGAAATAAAAGCCATGGACATATTTAGACTCCAACGAATGCAACCTTGAACCTTCACTTTGCTCAACAAACGCCAGTTGCACTAATACTCTCGGTAGTTTTACTTGTACTTGCTTAGAAGGTTATACTGGAAATGGAACAATGTGTGAAGGTAAATAAATGTGGTAAAGTTATATCATACGCTGTTTGTTGTTGATAATTGCTAATATATACTATTGACTTCAAATAAAAAAATATTCATTATACTCGCAGTATTACGCCGAAGCGTGTAACGAGTGGCGGGGACCATCTCTGCGTAACAGCGGCTGGGCAACACAGCTCCGGAAAAACATCGCAGAAGTGGCGCGCCGTTGGCGACACTGCGTCCGATTTAACCGTCCGCGGAATCGAACCCCTGGCCTTCCACCCCGAGAGCAATGTGCGTAACTACTAGGTTCACTGGCCGGTTACATTGATAACTTTTTTGTTGCAATTTTTGTAACGGTTGGTGTTGTTTATTTCCAATGCGGTTGGCAATGATTGCTAAAAATGCGTAAGTGCAGGAAAATGTAACAACACTGCAAATCGTTAAAAATATCTCTTTTCTTATGTAGCGACGTAAATATTGCGTGTTTTTAGATATTGATGAATGCACTCTCTCACTTTGTTCACTTAATTCCAATTGCACGAATACTGATGGTGGATTTGCTTGCAATTGTTTAGAAGGTTACACCGGTATTGGAATAGTATGTGATGGTGAGTAAAGTAAAAGAAAAGATCTCTGGAAAGCAATTTAGAAAATTGCGTTGACAGTTGTGTTGTTTTGTGCGAGTTCAGTTGTGTTGATTGATGCATTATTTCAGATATTAATGAATGTGCAACCAACTACCACACATGTGATGAAAATGCTGAGTGTAGAAACACTAATGGTAGTTTTGTCTGTAATTGTGGTGAAGGATGGTCTGGAGATGGTTTTGTGTGTCAAGGTAAGTTGTTTTCACAAAAACTTACATTTGATGAAAAAATACGTGGAATATGAAGCTGTTCGGATAGCAGTTTTGTTGGTAAAATGTGTTCACAAAGACACCAAGTAACTTACATTCTCAATATGGTTGAGGAAACATACTGTTTAGCATTTTTGTGAGCCAAAACTTAAGCATATAATACATGAATTTAATAAACAACGAATTCTTTTATGTTCGAAGATTTCAACGAATGTAGCCTTGATCCTTCAACTTGCTCAACAAACGCCAATTGCAGTAATACTCTTGGTAGTTTTGCTTGTACTTGCTTGGAAGGTTTTACTGGCAACGGAATTCTGTGTGAAGGTATGTATCCCTACAATGAATATACACTTGGTGAATTAATGAAAGCATCCGTGGTTAAAAATGGGAAGTTTGGGGTTCGATTTACGGGCCGGTTAAATCGGACACAGATCGCCAACGGTTCGCCACTGATGCGATGTTTCTTCGGAGCTGTGTTGCCCAACAGCCAGGCGCTAAGCCACGGAGATGGGGCCCGGCACTTGCTGCACGCTTATGCGTGATATCGCGAGTATAATGAAGATTCTATTTGATTTTTGATGAAAGCATCAATGCGTAGATGTTCATCTACAAAAGCTCTTGATGAATTCATACGAAGGATATCATGAATATCTAGTTTCGGTTCGGGGCACTACTTCAGCAGTCACCAAGTCTACAAATAGGGATGGGGGTGCAGATTGTGGCAACATTGATAGTATATTCGTTGCTTAAAATAGGATGCGATTTTTCGAACGATAATGACGCAGTCTACAATACGGTTTGAGGCTGTCACATTAAACTGCGTGACTTTGGATGAGAATCTTGGGAACAATCGTAGCTTTAGAAAAATGCAGACAAAAACCAAAATTGTTTGGCTTCTAACTCTGTGGAAAAAATTCGTCACCCGCTTACTTTAAACATCGAACAAAATTTCGGGCGATAACAAATCGGATGAAAATCGCATGCAGTGTGAATAGATCTTAACACACTACTTACGTCATGTAACAGCGAAACGTCTATCAGCGGTATTTCAAGAATTGTTTTTGTATTGTCTCTGTCAATTAAAAGTTAATAAATTTATATTGTGGTTACTTTTAACCAGATTCCAATGAATGTGAGAGTTCTCCATGCTCTGTGGACGGTAACTGTACAAACACACCTGGTAGTTTTTCATGCACATGTATTGATGGATACAGTGGAAATGGATTTTCCTGCAAAGGTAAATGAAATATGGATTAATTCATATATTAATACATGGATTGATTGTCATCTGTCATTGTGCTATGAAACGAAAAAGGTTCAAACTTTTTGATAATTTTACATTTAATCCTTTTTCTTTAAGACTCATTTTACAGTTAGTAGGCTATTGTGATTCAACAACATATTTTGCAACAGCTGTATTGTGCTCCTTGAATTGTGCCGAAAATGCTCTGTGTGTGGAATCCAACGGATCCAGCGTGTGCGTGTGTAAGGATGGATTTATTGGGAATGCTGATGTGTTGTGCCAGTGTAAGTATTGCGTCCGTTTTGAGAGTTGAGTTGATGGTTTATTCGTACTTAGTCGGAATTATCCACTGCTGATCAATACGTACCACCGCATTGTTTTAGCTAATGCATGACGCTTGCATAATCAACTGCTGTATATTCATCTTAACTTTCGGTAGTTTATTTACATTTCAGTTTTGAAAGACGTGAACCTAGCTCATAATTGTTTTTGTAGGCGAGTAATTTCGTCAAACGGTTTTGCTTCCGTTAACTGGCGTTTTTATGTTTTTTGCTTGGGAAGATTTGGCAGACGATTTGATTCAGCTGTGGTAGAACAATAGCATATTTTTTAGCATTCTGTTATGAAGAAACGATATCAATGAACCATACCACATTCACATTTCCTGAAACAAGAGCTGGCCAGCTGGCTATTTCTAGCTCAACATGTCCTGGAGCAGGTGGGTGACATTGAACGTTTAGTCAGCATTAATTGCGCCTCTTTCTTTGTCGTGAGATATTGAAGCTCAAAACAAGAACAAAAGTTTATTGCTGCCGTAGTACAGTTGAGTGATTCTGGGAAGAAATAACAATCACTTACGGGTTCTTGGGATAGTACCATCAGGACGAATACCGCTTAAATAGCGAAATAATAATTAAGTTTACTTAAGATTATTTCAATGTTGTTTACATGCTTCGTTTGTTTAATACAGGGAGCTCAGTGGCGACTGCAGGTTGCGCTGATCATCAATTTTTTATTACGTCAGTGATTCATGTTCAAAGTGCCCTCAGCATTGATTCGGTCCTCGCCAATTTTCGGAATTTATCGGTTTGTATTTATTCAAATAATTGCAAAGTTTTTTTTATCAAATTCAACGTTGTTTGTATCGCTTACCATGTCACTAGTGCACTATGTCATCACAAACGTGAAACTTTGTAGGCCTATGAGTGCGTAAGTGTATGTTGTGCTCAATGTATTATTTACTTACTTATCTGGACCCGCTTATCCTTGGGAAGTCGCGGGGGCAGCAGCTCGAGTTGAAGCCTTCAAGCATCTCGATCCTCTGCGACAAAGGATAGATGCTCTGCTGGAATGCCAAGGCGAGGCGAATTAAGATCTTCAACGTCATCTCGTCATCGAGTTCTGGAACGGTCTCTAGACCTTCGACCAATCGGTGTTGAACAGAGAGTTCTTTTTTTGGATCAATGTATTAGTGCAGTAGTTTCCAACCTTTTTGGTGGAACGGAACCCTAATAAAACATTTCGGATTCTAAGGGACCCTCCTGAGCGATAACTTCATAAGCACTTCATGCATGGACTATGCGTAATGGTGCACCACCACGCATAGTAAAATAGAGTATGCACATAACAATAACATAAATTCTCTGATTTGAAAGTTAACTTGTGCAACCCCTTGACTGTACAGGCGAAACCCTGGTTGAAAGTCATTGTATTACCGTATTGCTTAGTCAATGCAGTAACAGTTTTTATGCAGTATTCGTTCATTGTAGATTGCCAATGAATCTGAATTTCAAGTTTTGATTGAGAATCTTCTTGTTCTGACATTAGACGATTGTCCAATTGACATTCAGCAAATTCATGATATGCTACTCGTTTTGCGAAAAGGAAATCAACTTTTGAAAGAGGTTTGTGAAAGTGAATCAATGACTTAGGCTTCCTGTATAGAAAAAACGATCTCTAACATTTGAAGTTTTACGTATGTGCTATGTACTTTTAAAGCATTGCTGGCACTAGCTTTGTCATAAGACAAAAATAAAGTAATCATAATCGAGTTTAAAGTGATTAGTAGTTGCAATGGATTGATTTGATGTTTTTGTTATTGCACTCATTTTTTATGCAACATCGAAAGGTATGTAGCAAATTGTTTACTGATGTGATAAGGTTGCATGCAATTGAAAACCCAAGTGGTTGTGCTACCGATTTCTTCAAAATTATTTGTTTAAAGGATTGCTACGTGCTGGTACTTTTTCGAAAATGCATAAAGTGGTTATATGTAAATCATTAAAACCTTTTAGCAAGACTGTGGTACAGTATCTGCTGAAATTGTATTGCAGAGCTGCGAACTCGAGGCGTTTTTTAATCGTGTTCTAGCTTGAGTTCAATAGCCTTTCACCAGTTTAAGTTCAAATTTACGAATTTACAAGTTTGAATTCCACAATTTACAATTATGATAGTAGTGAAGATACGAGGAACAGCCTTTTTTCAAATTTTATTCTGGATTTAGATCAGTTCTTCAACGTGGATGGTTGTCATGTCAGTGATGAATAATCTCATTAAGCATGTCAACCAGTTGTCTACAAACACTGAAACAAGAAAGGCAATCATGGATATCGTGAATCTCATCGAAGAGTTCTCCTCGAAAGTTACGTTGTCAGCGGATCAAGCATTTGTGGAAATCGAAACCGTTGAAGTTACTGCAAAGGTTCTCTTACTATCTTTTTAAACAAACAGTTTCGATTGCCGAGTGGTAAGAGCGTCTGCATTTGGAGCTGTAGACTAGGATTTGATTCCAAGTGGGTCAAACCAATGATTGTAAAATTGGTATTCACAGCTTCCCCGCTTGACGCTCAGCGTTGAAGGGATAGTGTGGAGAATACTTGTTGCAAGTTTGCAAGTTTACTAGTTGTACTGTTGGGAAAGGCACTTAGCGGAATTTCCTCATTTGTTGTGGTAGACAGGTGGCCGGCAACTTCTAACCGAGCTCGTTATAGCATTTTGATCAATTTGTCTGGTAAGAGGATATATATGTAACTACACACTAACATTTTTATTTTTCGGATAAGTTACAATAGTTTAAAGTAATTACAACTATTAGTCAAAATGTATAACAGTGTCAAAAAGTGAGAGTAAAGCATCCTGGGCAAAGGCAAATTACATTTCAAGTCGCCAAGTAATTCTACCGTTCTGACGTTTGGATTTTAGATTTATCAAATCAACAATGCTTTGAGAAACAAACGAGTTGCAACCAATGATGACGTCTCTGGGGGAATTTATGACTTTGGTGGTGACGTAATAATCATTGCAAACGATGGCAACAATACAGAAAAGGTTGCATCGTTTTTTATTCCTTCCGAAGTATTCGAGATGACTTATAACAATTATCGAAATTACAATGGACATTTTTCGATCGTCTATTACAAGAATGATGAAACCTTTCCCTCAACTCTTAACACGAGTCAGGTAAACCCGCGCTAAGCAGGAAGCCATAATATTACAATACTACTGCATTGTACCTAGTCCGCTATTGGTGTAGTATAAAAGGGGTAGTATGGTTTATTTCTTCGCACCTATTTCATTTGAAATAATTAGTGATTTCTTTTTACAAAACCATTTATTTCAAGAAAACACACCAAAGTCCATTATTGTACGCCAAAAAATACCCTAGTGTAAGCTAATACAAAGTAGAAATTTTTATAAATGTGATTCTGCCCCTTTTGGTTAATACGGGTTAGGTAAAGAAAATAAGGTGGGACATGCACAAGTCACATTCAATACTAAGATATTCCTGTGATGCTGTGATAGCCTAATAGGGTTGTGTATGTTGAAAAGTTCTCGAAATTTTGTATTTCATAAATGTGTAATTAAAACTTAAGTCAACTTTTTCTGTTACAACAGTATGGATACCTGATGTACATCTTTTTTTATTTTCAGACACTTTCGATCAGCCTTGGGTCAAACATATCAGTTGCATCGTTGCAAAATCCTGTTTTGATTCAATACAGTAATCAAAACTATCCCCGAGGAAGAGTGGTTGATAATAATAATGATTTGTTGGTAAGCAGTGGCGTAGCGAGAAATTTCAAAAGGGGGGAATAATTTCCACATTTTTTTCAAGCGTATTGTTTTCGGGCTAACAAAGTTGAAGCTGATTGAAAAACAAGAAAAGTTCTAGGGGGGGTCCGGGGGCATGCTCCCCCGGAAAATTTTTAAAAATTTACCTGCTGTATAAATGGCTATTTTAGTGCTTTTTGAATATTTTTCGGGCAAATTTTGTTTAAATTTTTTGGCCCTACTTCTGAGTGCTTCGCTAAACATGATGCATTTTGTTCGCACATTTATGATTAAGCGTGCTTAAGACGTAAGGTTTATTGCAATCGAAGGGGTTCGAGATTATGAAAATATTGTATACATCAAAAACATTTAAAAAAATGGCTGGTGGGAGGTGCATATCTCTCATCCTACCCCTTTGGATCCGCCCCTAGTCATAAGTTACAGAAACAATAAAAAAGTCTAGCATATTTCAGTCACTTGGCACCATTAGTTTTAATTTTTTTTACTAAATGGCCGAGTCAAAGGGGGGGGGGGGTATGGCACAATGCCCCTCTCTCTAAATGCGCTCCTGTTGTTATGTGGCATTGCTGAAACTATTACAAAAGATTTGCATCGAATTTTTTCTCCATGATTCAATGATTTTCGACATTTACTGCTTGTCAAAACCACGGAAATGTAATTATGCACCGAGGTGCAGTTTGCTTCCAAAGCAGGGGTGGTGAGTACAGCTGGTCACATTGGTTGCATAATGTTTTCAGCGGGCCACATTTGCTTTTAAATTTTAAATTTCGCTTTCAAAATACACAATATTGGGTCGAAAATTTAGTAATGATACATGGCAAGTCATTTTTTTTTACATTGAAATAAGAAACTTTTACGCGGTTTTTATGTCATAAATACAGCATGTAGTTGAAGGTAAAGAAGTTTTTAACTGATGTTTTCTATTCTATCCGTGCATCGTACATTTTAACAAAGTTCTGAGGCGGGCCGCAGATTCCCTACCCCTGCTCTAAAGAGTATTTCAATTCGTTCCGTTCCCAGTCTTTTTCTTGCGCTACTCATTGAACTGATTCATGTAAAAACAAAGTAACCTAATTGATTTGCTGTTTTGTTTGTTTTTAAGGTTCAACGAACTGAGTTGGAATGTAGATTCTGGGATTTTCATCTCAACGATTGGTCGTCGGATGGTTGCTGCTTGAACCAATCACAATTTCCACCAGTTTGCCAGTGCAATCATTTGACCAACTTTGCCCTTCTTGTGGTGAGTTTTTTTTTTATCAAACATAGAAGTTTACTGTGAGTCATGTCATTCGTTTTTGTGAACTGATACTGATAAAGCAACTATATCGTTCAGTTTTTGTACTTCCTCCTTTCAAATATATTGTATTATTTCATTTTGTTGTATGTTCACTCTCACATATAGAGCAGTAGTAAAATACATAGGCCTACTTTGTAATCCCAGTAGGCCTATTTCTGCATGTCTAAAACGCATTGAGATGATGGTGGTTGTGGCAGCAGTAATTTTAAAAATTTGCATCTGCTATTTGTATCAATTTCTCCAAATCAAGTTTGCAATTCCATGATCACTGAACACTTTAGACAACAGCACTTTTGTCAATACTACACATTACAACGTAGCATAGTTTTGTCTAATGAGCAGAGTTAAAAAAATAAAATCTTATTATGCGGTATTACGCCGAAGCGTGTAATGAGTGGTGAGTTCCATCTCTGCGGCGTAAGACCTGGACAACACAGCTCCGCAAGTTAGTTAGTTAGTTGCATATTTATCCTCCTATCACGAGAAAGCGATCAATGCGCTATACGAGCTTGCTTAGGAGTTGCCAGCCATCAGTCTACCACACCAAGATGGGGAAATACCGCTAAGTGCCTTTCCCAACGGCACAACAAGTAAACTTTCCAGCTTGTTCTTCACACTGTCCCTTTGATGCTGAGCGTCAAGCAGGGAAGCTGTGAATACCAATTTTAAAGTCATTGGTTTGACCCGACTCGGAATCAAAGCCGAGTCTACAGCTCAAGAGATAGATGCTCTATACCACTCGGCCATCTGAGCTATGACACACTGTGCTCAATTTGGCCGTTGGTGGTTACTGGTTAGTGCAAAAAACGAAATGATTTTTTTTAGCGAACAAGATGCACTGCTTCGACATAATAAAGAATTGATGATTTTTGCGTTATCTGTTTTTGTTTTTTTTAATATAGGCAAAAGATACTGTTCCCAATGACGTCAACCTTGACGTGATTAGTGACGTTGGATGCACAGCGTCAGTCGTTCTTCTTGCACTTATAGTTCTTCTCCATCTGCTTTTAAGGTAACACAATGCGTATGAAAATTACAAAACCTATTCAAAAATCGAGTTGCAACGCTATGAGTATGACTGAATAGAAACAAAGTTGATGTGGAATAAAAATAAAGCCGCAGTAATTTTTGAAACTGAGCGTTGCTCCAACATAGATTCAGCAGTCATCATTAGCAATATAAGCGAGGCAGTGCCAAGCTGAAACTATGCGACAGCTGAATCCATGTTGTTGAAACGTCCAGTTTTAGGAATTACTGAGGGTTGTTTTTTCCTCCGTGACTGTATTTCTATGTTGATATCCTTACTTGCAACATCGAATGAAAAAGTGTCACTTTCTGCTAGCTTGTTGGTGTGTTTCTGACCTTGTTTTGGTAAATGAACATCCACAAAAATCTAAATGGCTCTGATGTGGATTTAGATCGCGACGCCAAATGAGATTAGTTAAAATTTTGATCAACATTTGCATCGATTTGATGATTGTTTATGTAATATTCGTTGCTGGAATCGAGCAAACCCGCTCTGGTGCTTGGTGCCTTGTGGTGACGGTATTACTTCATTTTTTCTGCCTTGTCACTTGGTCTTGGATATTCATCTATGGTTGGGAAGCTTACAGTATTCTGGTGAAGGTATTTATGTCTGCTTGTTTTCTGTAAATAGCTGTAGCAAATATCAAAATTGTCGAAGATAAAGCTGAAAACTTTAAACACAGGGATTATGCAATTTAAAATTTTGCCTCAATTTTTAGCAGCCTAGACTCGCCATTTTTCAAAAGTTTCGAAAAAAAAGGTTGCAACAGTGATTAATGATTATGTTGTGATATGTGAAGATACAGGTGGCTGTCAAAATAAACGATCTACATACTATTGAGTGTTCAGACTGATTGTCAAAACAGTTGGAAGTTATCACCAAAAGCTGTGATGAAAATTTGGTTTACTACTAATCAACTCTTTTAGATCAAAAACACGATTGGAATGAGTACATTTAAGCACAAATAATAGTTATTTCAGAAATGTGACTAAAAACGTTTGCAGAAGAAAGAGGAAAGTCGTTCTGAAGGATACTCGTTGCTGGCTTATGCTGCTTTAGCATATGGTCTACCCTTACTGATAGTGACCATTAATGCAGGGATTGCTGTTGGATATTTGGACGAACCTGTCTCTAAAATCACTTGCAACGGTGGTAAGTTATTTCATAATGAAGTTTTTAAAAAAACAACGAATTCCTCCATTTCTTTTCACAAAAAAGCTGTTGCTTAAGTAAACTTACCACAAAGTAACCGAACAAAATTCGTAGCTTGACAACTGGTTTTATTGTATTTGTGTCAAATCTAGGACAAAAATATATTCCTCGCATTGATGTGATGAAGGCTGAAGCTGTTGTTGATGATCCTGTTACTGTTTTTCATCTGCTGAAAGGTAGTTAAAATTGCAACCATTTTCTAGAAACCACGTTCGAAACATCATTATACAGAGCTGATAATATGTGTTGGATTCACGGAAACTCGCTCTACTTTGGGTTCTTGCTTCCAGTCGGAATTATGTTGCTTGCCAATATTGTGATATTTTGTATTTTGTTGAAGGAAGTTGTTGGGAGAGCCAGTCAGGTTTGTAGTGTGTTGTTTTAGCAAGTTGTTTTTGATTAACTTTCGCTAAGTGAAAAACGACAGATGGGTAATTGGGGGGTTCAACAATTGTGACGTCTTGTCGTTGAAATGCTCCTACCTGAAATGAACTTTTTTCGACGAATCTACGGTAGATATTAATTAAGAAATCCAAGATGATATTAGTTTAGGTATTAGGCTAATTGAGTCAATAATGATTTTGTTATTATGAAATACTACTAGTAATATAGGTTCTATAACATTCATTGTAAGATGAATCTTGTATCCGTGTACACCTCATTATATGTTTTGGTTTTAGAATGACTCTGGTCTTGAAACATTATCGATCAAACGCAGCACGTACATACATCTGACGTTGTTTGGTACGGTGGGAATCTCGTGGGTGTTCGGTTACATCATGCTTATATCAACTAATCCAACATACTCTGTTGTTTTCAGTTGGCTCTTTGCACTTTTTTTAATCACACAGGTAAAAAGTTTGTGAGAGTAGACTTAGTAGTAAGTTTTTATTAAAAGACATTAATTTTTCATAGGTAATTAGTAAATGCTGATAGGTTGACTCCTAGTTAGTCATAATAAAAGGTTTTCTATCGCTTTTTGTAATTTTACTGGACATACAGTAATATATAAACAATAAATAAATTTGTGATTGTTATTGTTGATTTTTTGTAAATAAAAAGGAAAATAATCAGCCGCTGAGATTGCGGCGTCAAAAAGCGAAAACCAGAAAACCCGCAGTCTTCCAAGTCAATATGGTTCGATTGTGTTTAACAGCTCGGATGGCTGAGTGGTCAGAGCGTGTGCCTCAAAAGCTGTAGACTTTTGTTTGATTCGGAATCGGATTAAACCCATAAATTTAAAATTGCGATTCACAGCTTTTCTAGTTGATGTTCAGTATTGAAGGGACCGCTGCGAGCACAAGCAGACCAATTTAATTGTGCCGTTGGTAAGGCACTTTAAGGGATTCCCTCATGTCAGAGAGGTAGACAGATGGCCAGTAAGCCTATTTCGTAAGCGAGCTCGGTTTGATCACTTTTTCGTCATAAGAGGATCAACATGCTGTTATACTAAATACAAACACTTGTCATCGCGTAGCCACTGTAGCGCATCTATATGCTCAATTTTAACGAAGTTCATCCGTTGCAGGGGATTTTAATTTTCATTTCTTCGAGCGTGTGCTCGACCAATGTTCGTGAGGTGCTACGAGAAATTGCTGATGACTTTTTTCGAAATGGCAATGGGAGCAGGTCTTATGACGTCACAGTAGAATCGCGTAACAACGTGGAAATGCGCCCAGCAACTTCCGTCTCTGTTAAGCCACGATGATAACCGATCTTTTTTATTTGCTTGTATTGAGATTGCAACTGTACGACATCGATTGCCGGATCATACGTTAATCGTTTCCAAGAATGTTGAAAATAACAATAGTCTTGCCAATTATTGTGGCGGTACTTAAATGTTTGATTTGCTAAAAATTTTTTATTTGCTTTGTTTGGGAAATTTCAGAGTTGTGAAAACGAATAAAATGAAATTTAAAACACACTGCTTCATACGTTTTGATTGGGCTTTTTTTTTCGCGTGGATTGTTATCTACAGTAGTATTTTTGTTCCAGTCGGCAGCGTAGCCGAGTGGTTCGCAGCGTTGTTTAACGACACGGCAGCTTTAGTGGTTTAAGTCCCACCAAGCCTTGTTTTTGCGTCCTTTGACAAAATGTTTCGCTATAATCATCTCTGGTGGAATCCAACAAGCAGCAATCACAGAAGTCAGAAGCAAAACTCAAGCGGAAAACTCGGAAACAAAGACAACTCCTAAGCGAGTCTGGATTTGTCCTATAGCGCCTCCGTCGCTTTCTTGGGCAAGGAGATAAAAATGGAAGAAATTATCTTCATTTGCTATTGAGTGGACACTTTTACGGATCGGGTTTTCCTCACAAGCAGATGTAGGTAGTTCGTATTGCTTCGGGTATAAAGTTCATTTGTAGGAATTATGGCGTAAGTACTGAGCAGGACAGTACGGTACTATGGGCTAAGTTTTACTCTAATATCTTCTTACTTCACTGTGCTGTACACTGTAACAACGGTAATGAAAACGTCCACATTTTGGAGTTAATATGCTCTGGCACAGTAGGCCACTTGCAAACCCTGGGACTTTGCAGCATGTTTTGCTGCTTTTATTTCTTGTGAAAGCGTCCCACCAAATTTCAGGATAATACACGTAGGTTTTTCAGAAAATTGGACTGATATTCAACTTGGCTGAAAACCAATCAGCGCACCGTATGCACGGTTAAAGGACATTATTAGCACTGCTCAGTTATAAAATTTTTGGATTAGCTCTTTCGGTTTACCTGTTTCAGTTTTTTTTCTCAGACAAAACTTATCTGAGTTGACCGTTAGTCCAGTTGCTAAAGGTAAAATGCAGGCCTAACCCGGAAAAAAATAACCTCAAGTTAAAACTCATTGGGTCTGAGTCGCTCGTTTGGGTCTGATGACTCATTTGGGTCTGGATAGCCCAAAACATCTCCATCGATCCAATGTGGTGATAACGAAATATACGCGATTTAAAAAACGAGTGATGACGTCATCAGGTACGATTCAAAATTTTTTTTGTCTGAATATGGTCGAGTTTGGGCTCATTCCAAAAGTACTTTAATGCTGAGTCCAATTTTACTAAAATGTTGAAGCCAGTAGTTCGCTACAGTTGCTATTATGACAAAAAGTGTTCAGCTCTTATTTAGCAAAAATTATGCAACAACTTAATACAGGGAAAATTCTAAATAGCGCAGTGCATACGCTTCTCAGAATCCATATTGAAGTAAAAGTGTAATATCTTTACACACAAAAATCATCACTACAATTTGCACCTTCGATCTGCATTCTGCATGTCAACGTTTTTTTTTTTGGTGAGATTCAGCATCAACTTCTGTTACCAAAAACTTACATCATCAAAACTTCTTAAATAAAAGCGTTAGGATTATTATTTATCGGTGAACTGTGACAATGTGCTATAATTAGCCGGGTAGGTATGCTTACACCCCATGATGTTCTTCACGTGATGAAGTGCAAGTCAATATTTACGACAAGAACACAAATTTGTACAGCATATTCGTTTTGAACTCAATTTGCAATTGCATCGAATCACTTTCAATACATTTTCAGGTGTTATGACTTTGTGTGTCTTGATTGATAGCATATTGTTATCTCCACTGACTCTCCATTTCCAGTCTTCTGGTTTTAATTGGCATGCACCTTTTTCAGAAATTAATACTGTCCAGCGAATAAATGTGAGCATGCCCGCGCAGTCCATGGAAGAAATCAGATCTTTCCGTCGGTGGCATTTTTTCAGGCTCAATCTTTCTTGGTAACACATGTCCAGATGCTTCCAATCATAATAAAATTTTATACAATAGACATCAGAGTTTGTAAATGCTTTATAAACCTAGTTAATTGGTAATGTTGCACATAATTATGATTAAAGTGCCATCTTCGCTACTGCATTGAGATTGAACGAATTGCTTTGAATGTAAGTAGAAATTGCAGCAGTAACAAGCCACTGGAGTGGCCCGAAATGAATTCGAAGCAAGCACGTTACGGCTATACCCCCTACAAGCTCTGATGTCTATTGTATTAAAATTTTGCAGGTATCGGAAGCATCTCGACGCGTGTTGCCAAGAAAGATTGAAGCTGAAAAAATGCCACCGACGGAAAGACCTGATTTCTTCCATGGACTCTGCGGGCATGCTCACATTTATTCGCTAGACAACATTAGTTTTTGAAAAAGATGCATGCCAATCAAAACCAGAAAACTCGGAATGGAGAATCAGTGGAGATAACAATAGCGTAATATGCTATCAATGAAGACACATGAATCGTAACACTAGAATGTCTAATTTACTTGAAGTTTTTTCTCGTTCTTCCGGTAACTTTGCAATAACCTCAACTAAATCTATTCAGGTTTTATATTTGTTGACGCTTCGTTGGTACTGACGACCAACATCATCAAAACGATAAAGCGCTACCGTCAGCGGCGCCGAGAAAAATTTCGGGCCCCGGGGCAAAAATTCTTGTTTGGGCCCTTTGGTCAGTGGTGCCCCAAAATCACGTGATGAGCAAAAAAAGGTCATAGCGTCCGCAGATGTTCGAATTCCGGCTCAAAATCAAGTGATGAGCAAAAAAAGGGTCATAGCCTCCGCAGATGTTCAAATTTCGGCTCAACATCTAGTGATGAGCAAACTAAGGTCATAGCGTTCGCAGATGTTCGAATTTCGGCCCGAAATAAAAAAAAAATCATCATCGCGTCCGCAGGCCGTATATAGTTTGAGCTGATGAATTTTGCATTCTAAACCTGAAATTCTGAACCCCGGGCCCCCCTGTGTCTCCAGGCCCCCGGACAGTGACCCCTTCTGCCCCCCCCTCTCGGCGGGCCTGGCTACCGTACGAGTTACAACACTACACAGCTGCAGTTCATGAGCAAGAACTAAAATTTAAAAAATTAAGGCAGAATAGTAGTTATTACGTCACAACTTGCGTACACAAACAATTGAATAGCCTAAGAGAAATATTACTTGTATGAAATGAATGATTGATTGTAATTTATTAGAGCAAAGAACGGCATATTAAGGGAAGAGATTCACCTCCAGATCGATTCAAAAGTTTGGGGTTAGAGTGGAGTATCAAAACTTTGGGGTGAGAGTGGAATTTGGGGTGAGAATGAGAGTGGAGTATTCACCATCAGATCGATCCAAGTAAATTTGCAAAAATGCCCGGTGAACGCAACACTTCTTGGCCTATTCCAACCTTTGCAACTGAAATGTCGATAAAAGGTGATTCGATGCAATTGCAAATTGAGTTCAAAACGAATCTGCTGTATAAATTTGTGTTCTTGTCGTAAATATTGACTTGCACTTCATCACGTAGAAATATACTTACCCGGCTAATTGTAGCACATTGCTACAGTTCACCAATAAATAATAATCCTTACGCTTTTACGTAATACGTTTTGATGATGTAAGTTTTTGGTAACAAGTTGATGATAAATCTCACCAAAAAAAAAAATACGTTCACGTGCAGAATGCAGATCGAAGGCGCAAATTGTAGTGATGATTTTATTGTCTAAAAAGATTACACTTTTACTTCAATATGGAATGTGAGAAGCGTATGCACTGCGCTATTTACAATTTTTGTTGTGCTAAGTTGTTCAATTATTTTTGCTAATTACGAACTGAAAACTGAGACACAATTTTAGCTTTTTTGTCATAATAGCAACCGTAGCGAACTACTGGCTTCAATATTTTAGTAAAATTAGACACAGCATGAAAGTACTTTTCAAATGAGCCCAAACTCGACCATATTCAGTCAAAAATATGTTTTAAAACTTATTTGTTGACGTCATCACCCGTTTTTTTTAAATCGCTTATATTTGGTTATTTATCATCATCATCATAACTTATTGCGCCATCGCGAGATCCGCAGTTTAAAGCGATTTCATTTGCCAGTTTTAGGTCATTGTCAGTGCAAGGTGGCCCCATGGGACATTGCATGAGGTGATTGATCGTTTGAAATTTCTCCCCGCAGATACACGACGCATTTTTACGTAGGCCCCATTCTTGCGTATGATAGCCCGTTCTACCAACCTTCACTCTTGCTCTATTAAGAGCAACCCAGTCAGACCTTTTCAAGTTTTTACTATTTGTAAGTGTTTCACCAGGATCAGGTACTGCGGGGTAACTATCAGTTTCTTGGTTTTTCTATCTTTCCAATCTGTATTTGCATAATTTATACAATTCAATGAGAGGCTGGACCTCTGAGAAACTATGTCGCGATTTAAGTCATTGTTTAGGGGGTTTATGACCAAAAAGTGGGTATCTGGAATCGTGCTGCTGTTTACATTTTTCCTTTTGAAAGTCAGTATTGCGTCTTATCGCTGGGGGGGCAATACCGTAAAGTTCATGCAATGCTTGAAGTAGGGTTGATTTCAGTGTTCCTGTTTCGTTATTACCACATCGGATCGATGGGGCTTTTTTGGTGGCTATCCAGACCCAAATGTGCCATCTGTGAAAGTTTCAGCTTTAGTTTATTTTTTTCCGAGTTAAACCATACAGCGACTGGACTTCATTGTTACAATACTGTTTCTTTGTGTCACTAACAGCAACTAAAACATCTTGTGCTTTACTTGATTAAGTAAAATTCATTGATTGTTTCTTGAGTTTTCATTGAACTTCCACATTTAACCATTTCAGCAGAAAGTAAGGGAAAAATGTTTGTCTTAGATGCAGTAATTTTGGGTACCAGGTATTCAGTGCAAATAAATCTGAGGTTAATGCATCAGAATTTTTTGTTATCGGCTCGAAATGGTTGAACAAGAAAGATGTGAATGTGAGCAAAATCAAACGAAATATCACCGGTAGTAATTCTGTTTACGAAGTGCATGGGATAACCAGCAGTAAGCTAGATAGTGTTTGGTGTTGCTAAAAGATCCTTAACAAAGTTACTGTGCTTTGGCCTGAACAAACTTTTGTGAACCTAATTTTTCACCATTAGATGTTAAACCTTCGAGACAGGAAATAACGTCGGTTTTGATTAATTACTGCGACTATAAGGGCTTGGAGTTTATTGTGTATTGTGTTGCGAGTAATCGTAAGGTCATATCCTTACATGCAATTAATTGTTTGTGTTGTCTTTTATTTGTTCATATTAAGTCGAATAGGTCAAGCTAAGTTAGATAGACCTGCACACTGGTAACTTGCTTAATTGATGGCGATTATTCAAGTATTTGAAACGTTTCTATTTCTTAGTACCAGTTACATTTTTGTCATTCATGGTGGAAGTGGTCAAAGTAAGTTTTTGACTAGGCTATATTTGTAACTGCCATAATTTTTTGAGACGAATTTTGTTCAACTCCGTACTGCATAGGCATAAAGAGGTAGCCTGTATTGCAGATAGTCCAATGTAGACTTTTACATTGTGGATCTTGACGGATGCATGGTTAACGTTTATGTATGCGTGGTTGCAAACGTTAAACGTCCGTTTTCCGTACCACGATTTAGTAATTTTAGTGTTCAAGTGTATTTTTAATGTTTTAGCGCACGAGAATAAAAGTTGAATTAATTGATCAAACATGAAGCTAACCGAGTGGTTAATCATGACTGTGGACTTCATAAGCAAAGGTTCCAAGATCGATGCTTATCAAAGTTTACTTTACGATACATAAACACTGACTTCCAACATGCATCTTATTTTGAGGGTAAAAAATGTTGCTAGGAAATTAAGCATCAGTCGAATGAACCATTTTCAGATTGTTCATCAACAAACACCGACGCTGTTTTTGTGTTGGATGGTTCAAGCTCAGTCGGGTCAAACAATTTCGAAATCATAAAAAACTTTGTGATTGATGTAGTGCGCGGTTTTCCAATCAGTGACAGTTTTTTTGTGGGTGAGGTACACAGAGCTGTAGCAGCCGCCCCCCAAACCCCCCAATTGGGGGGGGCCCACACTGCCAAATGGGGCCCCAAATTGTCTTGAAGGACCCGAAGTTGCATCAATTCAAAAACAAAGTTTTGCTTGGCGAATCGCGTTGAATGGGATTTTTTGCGCTCAGATTCTATATATTTCAGTTTTAAAATTTTTCGCTATCGTTTACTTTCAAATAGCGTCATAAACTGCATAATGATGTCATAAACAATACACTGTGTGTAAGAGTGCGCGTAGGACTTGAAAAAGGAGGCCGGTGCAGAGTTGGATGCAATCATTTTTCAAAGCTTAAATTCAAATTCATTCCTCTTGAAAAAATTAAATTCAAATTCATTAACACCTTGTGAGCAGATTTAAAATTTTATCTATTTATTTTTTATTTATTCGCAATTTTATTCTCCTATCATGAAAAAGCGACGGGGCGCTATACGAGCTCGCTTAGGAGTTGCCGACCATCGGTCTACCACACCTAGATGGGGTAATCCCGTTTAGTGCCTTTCCCAACAGCACAACAAGCGAACTTGCCGCTTGTTTCGCGCTATCCATTATGCTGAACGTCAACCAAAAAAGCTGTGAATACCAATTTTCAAGTCATTGGTTTGACCGGACCCGGAATTGAATCCCGGAGTCCACCAATCTAGAAGCAGATGCTCTATCCACTCGGCCATCCGATCGGTAAATTAAATTCAATCCTACCCTATTTCTGTGTCAGCAACCATAATCTGACATCGAATACAAAAGTCCATTGAAAAAGGATTTGCTAGTTTGAAAACGTGTGCTTTTGAAATAGCGCAGGAATTGGACATTGGTCCGGTCTTCCTCAATCAAAAAGTAAAAAAAAAGAGAATGAAAATAGAAAAAGAGAATGTTTAGTTACGATGCAAATCTATATCGTACAGCTTCTGAGGAAGAGATTCAAAGCAAACTTTTTAAAACAACTGGTGGACCAGGCTATTATGTCGATACTAGAAAGTTTTAAGCTGACATGTGATGTCGCTTCTGTCTTTGCATTGCTGTTTACACCCAGCAGCTTCGTGCATGAACAGCCATTGTCAGCAATATGATCTGGCAATACCGCACGCAGGTTCAGATTCTTTGCGACGGGTTCGATTCACGGCTGGAGTCTATTGCATTTGATATTTATATCAGATGGTTGCTGATTAGAACGACACAAGCTCGTTTGGCAGTCTCCCTTCAACACCGTTGAACTTTTAATTCAATAGTAATATCTGTAAGTGCTCGCTTGCCTTGCTTCTCGAGTTTACAAAATGCGTTGTTACTGTTACCAGTGCTGAACAAAGCTTCAGAAAACTGAAATTTATTAAAACGTTTAATACATCTAATATGGCAAACAGCTGACTATCTTTTTTCTTTCCATTTGTTGGCATTTTTATCCACCTATCACAGAAAGCAATGGGGCGCTACACGAGCTCCCTTAGGAGTTGCCGGCCATCTGTCTACCTACCGCACTTAGATGGGGGAATCTCGTTAAGTGTTTTTCCCAACGGCACAAGCAAACTTGACGGCTTTCTTAACACTATCCCTTTAATGCTGAATGTCTAGTTGGAAAGCTGTGAATACCAATTTTTAAGTCATTGGTTTGACTTGACTAGTGATCAAACCCTCAGTCTATTCACTCCTTCAGGCTCAGAAGCACACGCTCTACCCACTCGGCCATCCGATTGGTTCTTCGCTGGCCATGTTGTCAATCGAAAGTTAATGCGCCCGATCTCCAGATTATGATGCTGTCAAAAGAACATCTGTGTACGAAAAAGTGCGCTCTAGCTAGACCGGAGGTTTTCAACCTATTGGCCATGGCCCAACAGTGGGCCACAGAGCTTGACTAGAGAGCGACATCAGCATTCCCTAATCATGCCATCACGTTGACTTTGTACCTTTTAGCAAAAGTTATTGGGCCACCATCATATTTTATCATTTTAGTGGGCCATGAGCAGAAAAAGGTAGAAAAACCCTGAGCTAAATGATTTTAATGGAAAATGAATTGGGTGTAACAAACTTGTCTTAAAATTACACCTTTTATTTTTACACAGTGATAACGCTTTATATGTTTTAATTTTACCACAGTATTCGCATTGTGGTGAGAAACTGAGTTGTTACCCCTGGAAAAACCTAAAACAATGCATATCGAAAGCTAAGTATTGGGGACTTGAAAGGGTTTTTGGGGGGGGCCCAAAGTTAAGCTGCTACGGCACTGGAGGTACAGTATTCTATTAATGCACATCCGTAAGTAGCTTTGTCATATTGTTTAATTGATGGATTAAACTATTTTTTATTGACTGAAAAAAAACACACAGTTGTTTTTGAAGTTCAAAACTTAAATTTTATTGTTATCTCGACTGCTTTGACTGATGATTGCAATGATGTTGCTTTACTCTCCGATAGGTTTTTGTTGTTGCTTTAAAATATACAGTATTACATAAATCTACTAAATGAAAGTGCATGCAGTAATAATGCCAATCTCGTAACTTACTTAAAGATAATCATGTATTGAAATTTAATGATAAAATAACAAAAAAGGGTTTTACAGACATTGCATTTATGAACGGGAGATTTTTTTTCAGAAATACCATTCACATTTTATAAACACTAAATGCCAAGTCAGATGATGACATACTTGGCGTCGACAAAAAATAGGCTGCGAAAGGACTTTTTGGGTCATCGAGTCTGCAGCCACCGTGACTATACATAATTTTTCGTAAAATCGAACAAGGACTTGGGAAGTGAAGAGCGACATGCTGCTGAGATAATTTAACAAAAATTAATTAACAACACTTTTTCGAAATTCAGTTTTTAGCGCTTTTTTGTTTTTTGATTTTAGTAATGTATTGTCAAATGTTTTTTGAGTTTGTCAGAAAAAGATCGAGAGGAAGAGTTTCTAATTTCTGGCGGAATCGAGTTCCAAACCTTGACACTTTGATACTTTAGGCTTCTTTGCAATTTGTTGGAACGGTAACGTGGAATGTATAGAAGGTCTGTATGGGCTATTGAAGATCTAGTTTGTTTCTGGGATACGTTGGTGGCTTTGATACAAATGTCCGATAACATCTTTGGTAGAAGATTGGGCCGATTAATGAAGTTGTACGTCAATTTAGCAATCTTTACAGTGTGTAAGTCTAGACGTTTTGGAATATTTAGTTTGGTGTAAAATGGTGTGGCTCTATCGAATATTTTGCCTCCTCCAACTATTTTTACTGCCTTATTTTGAAGAGTTGAGAGTTTAGCGAAATAAGAGGGATACATGGATCCCCACACGCTTAGTCCGTACAAAAAGTGCGGATGAACTAACGCATAGTAGAGTTGCAATAACACCTTCCGTGGCAAAAAGGATTAAATTTTTAATATAGCAATTATTCCAACGGCTCGGGATAATTTCACTTCAACAGCTTTTATGTGAAAATTGTAATTAAGTTTCGAATCAATTAAAACGCCTTGGTATTTAACATATTCATTTGCGGAGACAGATTACGTTGTTGATGTTGACACTGAAATTCTCGAAGTTCGCCTTTAAATTGGGCGGTATTAGTAGCACTTGGATTTTAGTGGGTTTTATAGTAAGTTGATTGTCTGCACACCATTGTGATAAAGCGTCCAATTCGATGTTAAGAAGATTTTGAAGGTTTGACAGCTTGCGGTGATTTACACAAATACAAGTATCGTCCGCAAATAATCTTGGGGTTGATTGAGTGGCATTTGGCATACCATTAACGTATAAAAGAAAAAGTAAGGGGCCAAGAGTAGAGCCTGCCCATGGGGGACACCATAAGGGTTTGACTTGGTTGTCGAATTAATCCCATTGATATGAATATATTGATATCTTTCAAGAAACGACAGTAATAAATTGAGAACGCATCCACGAATACCATAGTGATTTAGCTTAAATTAAAGAATTTTGTGGTTGACACAAACGTTTTTTCTGACGTAAATAAGCTTCAGGCAAGTGGTCACTGACGTACACATTAGAACGATTGTCTGCACGTCGAGCTTCATTGTAAGCTTTCAGCCTTCCCGCTGCCTTAAAAATCCTGTTTTTGTCAGCTGACGAGGCAAGTTTGGCAATTATCGGTCTACAGACCTTTGACCCTTGCCGACTCACAGGATGCTGCGGTAATCGGTGTAGGTCAATTGGTTGTGGAACCAACGGTTTCGAAATCTTTAAACCTTCTTGTAAAATCTCGTAGAATTTTTTACTGGTTTGTTCTCGCGTTTCCCTGGCTGAATCTTCTTCTATACCATGAATTAGAACATTCATTCGTTTCTTGTATGCTTCCTGAGCAATCGCTTCTTTTTGAAAATTAGAGATTTTATTTCATTAAAATCTTTTAGATGCGCTTCAAATTCGTCTCGTTGAAGTTTAGAATGAACCAGGCTTTCCAAATCACCGTTTTTTCCTTCTGATTCATCTATTCTGTTTTCGTTTTGGTCCATTTTGATTTCTGCCAGGTCTAGCCTTTCATTAATTTTGTCAAGTTTTTGGTCAACACTGTTAATTCTTTTTGATAGATCAGCTGCATTTTTTATCAACTGATCTAGCTTCTTTTCTATCGAGCTCATATTAAAGATAACCAATTTTGAACAGCTAATGTTCAGAATTACACTACCTACAAGTTACTAACGGTAAAGCGTTGACTACTCAGACAACTAGTCACAGCTCGACACGTCCGCTCGCCATGATTGCTGACTACGGTGCCACGCCCTCCTTTTGGTCCTGAAATAAGGTGCTAAAACCTAACTTTTAGTCTATGATTTCTCAAACTAATAATGGTTGCAGCCTACTTTCATTTATTTTAGCCAAGCTTCTGCTTTTAGACTTAAGCTGCGAAAACGTTTTTGCATTGTGTACTCTATAGTGACTGCGCTCGCTGCATGCCCTTTTTCGATAAAAAAAGTTTGCTAAAATGAGTGGGTTTTTATGCGGAAACCGCAAAAATCGTTGTCGGATGAAATTGCGTCTAACGTTATAAAAATGTTTCAAATTCAAGGCATTTATTCCGAAAACGCATACGGACCAATAACAAACTTCGCACGGGACCACAGCCCTGTGGTTGCCGACCACTGATCTGCAACAACGTGGTTTCGCTGTACTTTTCGAAGATGCTTTTCGCGGAAAAACCTGGTAAGTTTTCCGCTTTTCCTCTCTTAAGTTCATGAAAAAAAAATTACCAAAATATCGAGTAAAACGGTCTAAAAAGTAACGACGGTACCAAAAACGGCACATTTTTTTAAGTATCGACGGTACCGATAACGGTACTAAAAAAGTACCCAACTCTGATTTTAACGTATGACATCATGTATTTCTAAAAGCATATTATTTTTCACATACCTCGAAAGAAAAAAATATTTAATGTTAGCAGAATCAAACGAAATATTATCGGTAGTGATTTTGTTTACGAAGTGGTATAAATAGCAGTAAATAGTGTTTGCTGTTGCTAAAAGATCTTTAACAAATTTGCTGTGCTTTGGCCTGAATAAACTTTTGTCAACCTTATTTTCATTGTTAGACGTTAAAATCTTATGAGACAGGAAATTACGGCGCCTTTGATTAATTAGAGCAACTATATCTTAAGTTTCACCACGCGATCACTTATGGATCAGCGCTTTCAGATGCAGAAAAAGTCAGCATATGCTCCCGCTTTTAAAGCCGAAAAAGAAAGGTCTTTCTGACTTTTTACAGATGATCGTTTTGGCTCTGAAAGCCAAATTACCTGAGTGGGCTGGCGAGGGTTAGGTTAGTAGGGTTAGGTCAGGGTTAGGTTAGGGTTAGGTTAGGTTAGGGTTAGGTTAGGTTAGGGTTAGATTAGGGTTAGGTTAGGTTAGATCAGGGTTAGGTTAGGTTAGGTCAGGGTTAAGTTAGGTTAGGTGAGGGTTAGGTTAGGTTAGGTTAGGTTAGGCTTTAAAAACCAAGTTATTGATATGCCGAAAGTTTGAAGGTTTTACTAAAACTTTTTTTTTTTCACTTAGGGTTAGGGTAGCCCTAACCTAACCCTAACCTTAACCTAACCCTGGCTAGTCTACTTAAGTAATTTGGCGTTCAAAGCCAAAACGATCATCTGTAAAGTCATTACTTCATTAGCTTTGGAAACGGAAGGATTTGCAGACTTTTTAGCTTTGAAAGCGGTGATAGTTTGGGTCATCGGGTGGTTTTACAGTGCATTGTGTTTCGAATTATGGTGCGGTCATATCCTTATGCAATTAATTGCTTGTGTTTTTTTTCATTTGTGCATATCGAATAAAATAGGGGAAGCTAAGTTAGATAGAAACCTGCACACTCGTAACTTGCTAAACTGATGGCAATTATTCAAGTATTCGATGCGTTTCTATTTTTTTGGACCAGTTTTATTTTTCTCATTCATGGTGGAAATGGTCAGAGTAAGTTTTTGACTATATTTGTAACTGCCATAACCTTCTGAGACAATTTTTTAACTCCGTACCGTGTAGGCATAAACAGGTAGTCTTTTTTGTAAATATTCTAATGTTCTGATATTCTAATGTAAAGTTTTGCACTTGTAGGAGTTGACAGGTGCGTGGTTGCAATCGTCTGTGCACGAACCTTTGGTGTGCGATTCAGCAGAGTAGCGATGGCAATCGTAAGTTTGGGCAATATCAAGCTTTAATCTTGCTAAACAAACATGAAGCTAACCAAGTGGTTTATCATGACATTGGACTTTCTAAGCAAAGATTGCAAGATCGATGCTTATCAAAGCTTACTTTATGATGCATAAACACTACTAAGAAGCACGTTTTTTAAGAGTAAAAAATCTTGCTGAAAAAATGTGAAAACATCAGTCGAATGAACCATTTTTAGATTGTTCATCCCGAACCACCGACGTTATTTTTGTATTGGATGGCTCAAATTCCGTCGGAAGGAACAACTTCGAAATTATGAAAGATTTTGTGATTGATGCTGTGCGCGGTTTTCCTATCTCCGACAGTTTCTATGTGGGTGTGATTCAGTATTCTATTAACGCATTTCCGTAAGTAGCTTTGTGATGTCGCTTGGTTGATGGTTAAACAAGCTATATTTCATTCACAGTACGAAAAAACGAATTTACTTTTGAAGTCCAAAACTTAAATTTTATTGTTTTCTCGATGACTATGATAGGTGATTGCAATAATGTTGATTAACTTTTCGATAAGTTTTTGTTGTTACTAGCTAAAACAAGAATGGTTCGTCGCAATAATTATATTATACTTAATCGGTGTAACCCATGGCGCACTTAACTACAGGCCTTGACGTCGCGCAAGCGGCGGCTGTTTGTGGAGGCTGATTGCAAAAACGCGATGTTTGGGCATCACCATACTTTTTCTTTTTTGTGTAAACGATTTTATTAATCAGCTTCACACAAAATGCAATTTGGCGTGTTTCAAGACTAATGTACGGGATTTAAATTTTATTTGCTGTAGTCAAATACATTGCCATTAAAAAGTTTTTGAAAATAAAAGAATTTAAATGACATTTTTCAGAAAACGGTAGAATTCCATAAGTATTTGAGTTGTACCAGAATAAAACGGCACACTGTTAGCAAGATCGCGGTAAATGCAACTATCAACGATAAAATGTAGAGACAAAATAATAGTTAAAATTCAAAACACCTTATTAGGTTAACTGCGTTATAAAGCTGCAAGATGAGAACCCTACAACCGCATTAAAAAATACATTAAAGCAATCACCACATAGTGTTACACCAAGTAATACTCCCTACCAGAATGCTAAGTAGAAGCAACGCAGGTAAAAAGACAAAACATTCATTATGAACGATGCAAAATTTATAAATTGTATGAGTAGCTAGAAAAATTAAGCAAGCATACCAGTTGCACACACTTGAATAAATAGATAGCTCAAGCCAAAATTAAGCAGTATACAAATCTGCCGTTTTTTCTCAAAAGATAACAAATCTTTCAAAAATTTGTTGTTTACAGATTTCGACTCGAAAATTGAAGTTTCATCACCTGTGTAAAAATCAAACTCATACCTTACTTAGTTCCATAAATAGTAAGGGGAAATAACTATACACAGAAAAAAAAAACTTTCGCTAACTTTTTGTTAACAATTTGTTGGTGGTGATGACTACTTTTATAATTGTCATGGTTTCTTATGACATCACAAAATTTATAGTTAAAAACCGTAACAGAAAAATTTAGTAATGACACCGCTTCATTGAAGATCAAGAACTCAATAGGATCGATCACTCAAAAGATGTCAAATGCTTAAAATAACATTGAAAAGGTTGCCTAGGTATCTACTCCAAATTGACTTGAAGGTAGGATCATATATGCCAACTTCCAGGTTACTCAGTCTGCTAAGAGGCTCACATCTAAAGTTACTCAGGTTGACATGATTTGGGCAAACGACTTGGAGAAAAGCCACAAATAAACTGGTTAGAGAATCAATTTGCCTAGGCTAGGTCAAAAATACGGTAATCCACTCAAGCAACCCCCACCTCTAGCACCCACAAGGCCATCTACCCAAATGCAGCTGCACACGCGTTTCGACCTTTTTAGATTTCATCAGTGCAGCGTAGCAACAACTCCCCTCAAAAAAGTAAATTTCTACTTTCATTCTCCCCAAAATTTCTTGCAACCATTCCTCTACTTAATCCCCGCTACTATCTTAATTGCTAAGATCCAAACTAAATCTTTGCCACCATCCCCTCCCCCTAATTTTAGACTGATTTCCTGTTACTATCTCTCCCCCCCCAAAAAAAAACTCAATAAAACTAACTCCCTGTTATAATTCCACTGAAAAAATCCTAGTTATTTCGGGACAAGAGTAAAATCCAACATTTCATGTTTTTGAGGTTCTATGACGTAAACAGAAGCACAATTCAATTTCACGAAAAGATACTTCCTGTTCAAGGAAAATCGGTTAAGTGTCGATTTGGGTAGATGGCCTTGTAGGTGCTAGAGGTGGGGGTTGCTTGAGTGGATTACCGTATTTTTGACCTAGCCTAGGCAAATTGATTCTCTAACCAGTTTATTTGTGGCTTTTCTCCAAGTCGTTTGCCCAAATCATGTCAACCTGAGTAACTTTAGATGTGAGCCTCTTAGCAGACTGAGTAACCTGGAAGTTGGCATATATGATCCATGGGCGTCCGCAGAAAAAAATGCAGGGGGGGGGGGGGCAAAAACATTCTCGAGATGGCCATCTTAGTGAAAGCTATAGTCAGGTAAGTGTCAGTGATAGGGTGACCAACTGACCATACGTCCGGCATCGGCCGATGCCGTACGTGCAGAACTCTTCTTTCATGTTATTGTGCATTATGCGGATATAAATCAATTTATGTGCCACTAGGCTTGACAGTCTGTTAAAACAACTTTCTTTTTGCATTGTTTGCTTAGGTCTTGTTATATGTGGTTGGTTTGATGCTTACATTTCAAAACAATCAAATCTTCACTATACTTGCGCTATTTCGCCAAAGTGTGTAACGAGTGGCGGGGCCCGTCTCCGCTGCTTAACCTTCGAGGAAACGTCGCAACGGTGGTGAGCCGTTAGCGATACTGTGTCCGATTTGACCAATCCGGGAATCGAACCCCAGGTTTCCCGCACCGATAGCGACGTTCTGATCCAAAATGTCAAAATAAAAAGTAGTTTGAGCTCTGAAAATCAAACTTATAGCTACGGCCTATAAATCAGTGCTGCTCAATTTTTTTATTGCAATGTACCGGCAGCGCAGTTTCTACCATTAAGGCGTACCAGTAGCACATCAGCAACAAGCCCAAATTTGTTTTACGAGATACGAGATACAAGATACGATACTCGGTATATAGGCAAAAACCAGAATTTTTTTAAACAAGATGCAAAAAGTAAAATTGGACATGCTGCTGTTGCCGCGTGAATTGCCTGCTATGCCCGGTAAACAAAATCCCCTAAAAAACGTTTCCTACTATGCAGCGCTTCTTTTCTTTGTAAAGAGATCAACGCTATTTCTTCCTACTTTTCAATTGATAGTTAAAGACCCTTCAAAACATTTTGGATTTGTCATATATACATATGTTTAGCGTGTAGAATCCTCTACTTGGTTCCATGCAATCAGCGTTGAATTGCAGCCTACTAAGGATCTATCTGCCTTGGTTAAACTAGCTTAATGCTCAGATAAATCAGACTTTTAGGCTAGTTTAACCAAGACAGATCCGTGATAGCCTGCAATATTCAATGGTGTGCTGAAACTTCGTGGAACAAGATGAAGGATTCTGCATGCTAGTAATGAGTAGGCTATGCAAATGAGAAATCTAAAGTGTTTGTAAAAACGTTGTCAGTGGAAGATTAGGAAGAAATAGCGTTGATCTTTTTGCAAAGAAAAGAAGATTGCGGTCCTTTGACCGCTTAACTACTCATTACCAACTTTTCTTCCACATGGTTATATTTTTAAGCAAGTTATGAGATTAGTGCTGTATCATTACTACATGCTCTGTTATTATAGTAGATTTGTCTGTTTGCGTACTACTTTATATTGTAATTGCAGAGGACCAGTTGCTGTTCGCGAAATTGAGATCGGGGAGTATTCGACACAAGAAGAGTTACAAGTAAATTTTTAGTTTCATCAAAAATCTTACTGCTTTATTATTCTTTCGTACATCTTGTAAATGAACTTTTTAATGAAATTTTGGAGTTTGAATTTTTTAATTTATTGACTTTGTGTGGTCGCCAGCCTAAACTGCAGTGGTGAAGCTATACTTGTTATAATTAGTATTCAACTGAAAATATTGCAACTAGCAACTGACTTCTTATAAAAATTTGCATTTTTCAATTCGCAATATTTGCAATTGCATTTTTGCAATAACCAAACATATACATCAAAACAGCTTACGAACGTTTTTTTGTAAAAAAACCTTGGTCAACTCCAAACGTGTTTAATTTCTCAATATTTTAAGAGGGCTGTAAGAAATATTACTTGGGCGAATGGACTTACTTACACTGCCATGGCCATCAGCGAGGCAACGGATATGTTGAAGAACTCTTCCAGATTTCAAAACAATTGCAATCGAAAAATAATTATTGTTTTGACTGATGGAAAGTAAGTAATATAGGACTTGTTTTATAGGCAAACAGTTACCAGTATATTGTTTAGTTATACAGTAAATACAACACAATGGTCCTAGGTTCACATCTCACTCTAACAAACAGGGCAGCAAAGTTGCTGGCATTTTAATCAAGTTTAAGTTCGAGTTCACTAAAAATTGCGAGCCGAGTTCGAGTTCAGTAATTTTTGCTTAGTTTATGCCAAGTTCAAGTGGTTTTTGTCTGGTTTAGGCTAAGTTCGAGCAATTTTTGTCAAGTTTAGGATAAGTTCAAAACTAGATCAACT
Source organism: Trididemnum miniatum (assembly GCA_964006365.1). Lineage (NCBI taxonomy): Eukaryota > Metazoa > Chordata > Ascidiacea > Aplousobranchia > Didemnidae > Trididemnum > Trididemnum miniatum. Next base: position 24,278,599 of record OZ023242.1, on the reverse strand, counting down.
TTTTTCGAGTTCACGTTCGAGTTCAGCAAAAAATCCGAGTTCAGTTTGTAGCACTGTCAACAAATGATAAAAAAACAAAACTCATTCTCAGTGGTTGGATATTTCAAAAATTTTTTGCAGCTTGGTGCTGAGTCTTTGATTTCTGATTTTTTTTTTATCCTGCTGCCACGAGAAAGCGACGGAGGCGCTATACATAAGACAAATTCAGACTCGCTTTTCAATTGTTTTTGTTTCCGAGTTTTCCAGTTAAGTTTTGCTTCTCACTTCTTTTATTTGCTGTTTGTTAGATTCAACCAAGCAGGATATTTTTCGTAAAGCATCTTACTTAAGGACACAACAACGAGGCTAGGGTGGGAGTTGAATCATCAACTTTGCAATCAAAGTCGTTTTACGACGATCCGAACCACTTGGCCACGTTGCCGACTATACCTGTATGTCTTTATGGATTTGAGCTTCTTAATAATGTTGTGTTACGTGCGCTTGCAGCAATTGGAGCATTCCGAGATGTGGATAAACGTGTAATATCCTTTTTCTCGCCTAAGTGTAAGCTAGAGTAGCAAAGTTGCCAGGGCGTCACCTGGAATTGTTTGAAAGTATCCAGTGATGAAATGCAGGCATTTTTTATTTGGGACGTTTATCACCTGACCGTGTTAACTCAAACTGTAATCCCAACCCTGCAAAGGTCGTTTGCGCCCTATCGTCCGTGAGCTCCAACTTATCTAAGCTCTTATGGCCTTGCAGTCTTATGTATTTCGCCCTTTTGTCTGCTTAGTAATGTCGGGTTTCGTATTAACACAACAAAACTTAGTAAACAGCATCATGGTTGATTAATTGATAATTTGCTGTCATGGAAATATCTTGATTATGCTTCAAAACCTTTTTGGCTGAACTACAACCTCATAGCGTCGATTACGTACTGCACGCTTGAAAATGACATCCTTTGCACACATTAATTTTTGTGATGCAAGTACTAGTATGCATTGTCATTGGCATAACTACATTGTATGATGGTATATTGATATTGTCACCGTGTATATACTGTAAAATTTGTAAACCATCACCGAGCTCATTAGCGTCGTCATGGGATCACAAGTCCCCCCCCTATAAATTTCTTACTGTGCATACCGATACGCTTCAATAAACTCTGTTGCATTAACATTAGGAATTAGCAGGCCATAAGTTCTTCTAGTGTACATGCTCATCTTTGCACCTGCTACGCAATGGCGTGGATGGGGAAGGGGTAGCAGTGGTTTGGATGGGGGGCGCTGGTACCCCTTTTGCTGAATGAAGACTTTTTCTTTCGAGATTGTTCACTAGATTCGATTAAAAACTGGTTCTCTCACTGCCTAATTCAGTCTCTGGCCCTCTTGAATTTTTCAATCGCTACGCGCCTGATCAATGACTGATATCATTTTCCTGACAGAGCCGAATTCGTTTACAGATGGAAAAATCATATTTATGCTTAGGCCTGGATAATAATTTTTGCTCACTCTTAACTTGCTTTTAGTGCTAACGATGGTCAAAATTTACAAAATGTTACGGATGAAGCAAGGAGGCTTGGAATCGAATTTTTTGCCATTGGGATTGGAGGGTATAATGTTGAAGAATTATCAGTGAGTTGACAACGTACATCCACTCGTTGCAGTTCATTTTCTCCATAGATATAGAGGGAGACTGCAAAGTGAGCTTTTAGTATGCATGTCAAATGCAACCTGGTGAGATCTGTTACCTGCGCGTAGTACCGCCGGGAAACATCGCTGGCAAGCAAGTTTGCAAGGCTTTAATGCCAAACACTATTAAAATTATGCAAACGCCTCTGTCTAACGTGCTTCTTTGAAGAACGGCGCAGCCACGAAATAAGGAACAAAATATCTCGCATTGGTTATAACTGCTCAATATGCTGACTAACGGCCGTAATCATAGGTCTGATCGTAAAAAATATTGACCCAACACTAACAGTTGAATTGACTTAACAATGAGATGGGTCCATTAAGCTTGAGATTACAGACAAAGAGGAGAAGACAGTGGTCTGAATTACCCAACCTTTCATTAGTTTGTTGAAATAACTTTACTCACTGAATCAAGGTAAATTGCATCCATTGGAATGTAGGCTAGGCGCTAAAACTAAGCTTGGATAGATACCTTGTCCACATGCCCAATTTTAGTGGGCTTTTGGCCCGCGGTTCTTGCTGAGTCGTGGCCCGTATTATAAAAGCCGACTTGAGTTCGAATTCAAGTCGTACGCAAGTTCTCAAACTGTTCGAGCTTGAAATTCAATCTCAAGTTCTCAAGTTCGAGCTTGAAATCCAATCATAAAACACAACTTGGCTCAGACTGGAAAAGCGGTCGTGCTTGAGTCCGAATCAAAAATCTCTTTGATCACATGACAAATGCAGTCCTGTGATTGGTTGATTTTTTGGTTAGGCGGTGTATCCACTTTTTTGTATATGCATAGTCCGTATCTTACCCAATCTGGAAACTCAACGCAAACATTGCAAGAGGTTGTGCCGTAACGTGCTCCATTGCGACTGCTCGTGGTGCACTTAGCGCACATGGGCTCCAGGGAAAATGGGCACTTCAAGCGAATCAGCACTGGGGAAAATAGGTAGTTAAGCCGAATGGGCACTTGGAGCAAATGGGCACTTGGAGGAAAATGGGCTTTCGGGGAAAATTGGCACTTGGGGGAATGAGTCACTTTGGGTAAACAGACACTTGGGGAAATGGGCACTTGGGGAAATAACCACTTGGTAAAAATAAGTAATTTGCATTTTTTTCCAAGTGTTCATTTCTTTCAAATGCCCAATTGCCCATTTCACAAGTGCCCATTTCCCAAACTTCTCATTTTTCCCAACATCCCATTTCTTCCTAGTGCCCGTTTGCTCCGGTGCTTATTTCCCCTAGGGCCTATTTCTTCCAAGTGTTTTTTTCTTCCGAGTGTCCATTTTCCCCAAGTGCCTATTTTCTTATAGTGTCTATTTCCCACAAGTGATCATTTCTCCCAAGTGCCCATTTTCTCTAAGGGCCAATTTACCCTAAATTCCAATCTTCCCCAAGTATCCATTTTCACAAAATTGTCCATTTCACCCAAATGTCCATTTTTCTCTACTGCCAATTTTCCTCGTTGCTCATTTGCTCCGGTGCATATTTAGGAGCTCATCACGCTCATCTAAGCCTTGCTCAAGTCAACCCTTGACCTCACTCAAAAATATCATGGTTTTTTCGAGTACGCGTGCTCAAGAATTCCACATTTTCTTTTCTTATCATACCGAGCGTGCTCCAGTCGAACTCGAAGGCAGTTGAGTCAAACTGGAGTCGAACTTCCAGCTCGAACTTGAGTTTTCTTTTAAAACACCATTTTTTCCCCAGAGTACGACTCAAGTCAGAGGTCGCTCAAGTTCGTTTTTAAAATACAGGCCATCATGCTTAATTTTTGCATCATAATCAATTTCTTGATGTCATAATCACTTTTTTTAATTGTGACATCAAAAATTGATTATGATGCAGAAATTAGCATGATGACTCAGCAAGAACCGCGGGCCTGAAGCCCACTAAAATTGTGCATGTCGCCAGGGTAATTGTCTTGGTTAGACTGACATTCTGATGAATCAATTGCACTTACTAAGGTACATGTACCTAATAAGGCCCGCTAACACAATTTTTGCTCTAACTCAATCACTGCTTGAAATATTTGCTTGTAAGTTGGTATTTTATCAGTAGGGGTTCATGATCATCACACAATGAAAGCATATGGCAAAGTGATCATTCACTTGATTTTTATAAGCAAAACAAAAAATTACAAAAGTGGGCCTTATTAGGAACACGTGTTCCTAATAAGGCCCTCAGTTCTTTTCTTAAATTTCACCATTAAAACACTGCAATTAAGCAGTAATTACCAAGGTACGCTCATAAAACCTTAAGAATTCAAAATAGCAAGCAGCTATATACAGAAAATATTGAACCAGAGACTTGGGTTTTCCATCTCGTTTCGAGTTAAACCAAACATTTAAAACTTGCTTTCCCAGGTTTAGCAAATCACAAATCAGCTTTAAGTTCAACATTTTATGCCTAATAGCAAGTCTTGACAACATTTAGTTGCATTGCTACAGTAACCTGACTACAACTGCACCTTTGATACTCTGACACGACTAGTCAAGCACATGGGCCTTATTAGGAACACCTACCTTCCCTATGAAAATGCTTTTCTTTTCATTACGTCTAAAAATTTTTTTGCAATAAACCGCACTTTTTATTCAATAGTAAGTGTATTTTTGCCGGACATAAGACCAACCTCGCCTCCACGTGGTGTCCGGTGGAAACAACATTGTAATGTTGGCTAAAGAGGCTCTGGCATTTTTACTTTTTATGTTTGCCAACTTAGTCTTAGCAACGGCCTCGCCTGTTGAATTCGCTCCTTGAAGCATTTCGGCTTCTTTTCCTGGCGGATGAGAAGTCGAGCTGTGAAGGAGGGAGTGGATAAATCAGGTTTGGCATTAGCGAGGATGCGGGTGGTAGGCACCAAAAATTGTTTATATGGGACATGTCAGGATTGCGTGACTGGAACTCAGATGATTGCAATGGAATCTTATAGTTGTAGAGGGTACCGGTCTAAAACGCGCTCCGTACCGCGGCCGCAAGATAGTTCAGAGGCCCGCCCCTGATCTAGCCAATTGGGGGGGCTGCCTCCGTCAGCTTGTGGAAATCTCCATGCAATTGTAGCTCCAGTTGGCGACTGGGAGGGGGCCTGCAGTTGTATTGGGGGGGCATTCCTGAGGCCACTGCACAGAATGACAAGTCCATTGCACATAGTCGCCTGGGTCCAGCTGCGGGACTTGACGTGGCCTAATAACAATTTTTTTTTTTTTTTTTTTTTTTTCAAATCTGGTCTTTAGGTTTTTCCCAGTTATAAAGAAAAACCAAACTTTATGAATGAAAAACAAACGAAAAAAGAAAACAGTACGGTTTGTCCCCCTAACAAGGAAAGAACCACTGTCGCAGCGAACAGTTCTTGAACTATTAAGCGGCAGTGAGAGTACACAGCTAGTCAAAACCTCTACTCCTGCAAGGGTTGAGGTGGAGACAAGTGCGAAAAAATTGCCTTCAGCCTGGACTTCTCTTCTGTTGGAGGAGAAGCCTCTGGCAAATCAAGAGGCAACAGTTTCAGCGGCATTGTCGATTGAAAAGTCGAATACCGCTCAAATATCCGGTTCGCTCATTCAGAATCCATCAATGTCTCTGGACGTTGGTAGCACGTCTGAGTGGCGTCGAGGAAAAAATTATGAAAGAAATCAGAAGCGGAAGCAGCGAGAATGGTTGTGGAAGGGGTTAGAGGGTTTGAACATCACTAACCCTGGAGATAATCCTCAAACTGCCTGCAACTCTGCATCAACGAAAAGGTCGATGGAGTCTTCTAGCACTCAATCGAGAACGTCAGAGATGCTTCGGAAGGAGCTGAGGAGCCTCAGAACCTTGATCAGGGTTCGAAGGCAACCAGTTCCTACTAAAGTAGACTGACAATCAATACCTTAGAGCAAAATTGTTGTATTTTCAAAATTCATACCGTGTATGAGTAATAGATCTGCAACAAACGCTTTAAGTAATCAAAAACAAATTCCAGCACGAAAAACCAAGTCGAATGGATTTGAATGCTGGCAGATTAATCTTCACAGAAGTAAGGCCGCTAGCTATAACTTATGTGAAGTAACAAAAAACATTCGTTCAGGTATAGTCCTAATTCAGGAACCCTGGACTTATGGAGGTGCAATCAGAAGTAAACTCAGGGGATGGAAACTTTTTCAAGGTAATAAAAAAGATAAACGTCCCCGAGCATGTATTTATGTCACTTCTGATATGACATGCTCTCTCATACCACAATTTTCTAGCGAAGATGTGGTAGCAGTGAGAGTTAAAAATGTAAGACGAGAAGGAGATAGTTTTGTCTTTGCATCGGCTTACATGGCTTTGGAAGAACCAGCTCCACCAGTAATTCTGAAAGAGCTGCTGTCATTCAGTGACAGAGATAAAATTCCTACCGTTATAGGAACTGATGCAAACGCACATCACACAGTATGGGGCTCCTCCAACGTCAATACAAGAGGTATGGATTTGCTTATGTTCTGTGCTAGTGCGAACTTGCACATCTGTAATGTGGGCAGTAAACCCACCTTCAGAACGAAAAAAAAAGAAGAAGTGCTAGATCTGACTCTAATAAACCGAAATGCTGAGAACTGTATAAGTGATTGGCATGTCAGTAATGTGCCATCCTTTTCAGATCACATGTATATTAGGTTTAGAGTTCAAAGTGGCACCAAAAGAACAAAAATGATCAGGAACGTTAGACGTACTTGCTGGAATAAGTATGCAAACGAACTTGATCACAGGTTACATGATTTGAATAGTACACCAGTTAGCATATCATCAGTAGATGATATAGAAAAACTGGCATCAACTGTTCAATCACAGATAATAAAATCTTACAATGTATCTTGCCCTCAGCGTAAGATCCGTCGTAAAACTGAAAATATTTGGTGGAATACAGAGCTAACCTGTCTCCGCAGAGAGGCTCGTAAAGCCCAACGTAAAGCCATCAAAACTTGGAAGCGATTGAGAAGCTTTCAAGCAGGCCCAATTGATTTTTAAAAATGCCGTAAGAAAAGCCAAGAGAGATTCTTGGCGTCTTTTTACGGAATCGATGAATAGCCACTGTGCAACCGCTCGGCTGGCTAAAATTATGCGTCGAAACGAAACGGTGCAACTAAGCAACGTTTTAAGACCTAATGGTCAATTCACCGAATCTTCTGTTGAGACTATGAATTGCCTTTTAGACACCCTAGCACCGGGAAGTCGGGAGGTAAACTATAGTAAAGCAGCAGAAGAACCAAATGATAACACTACTGTGTTACCAACGCACGACGAAATTGTTAGCTCCATCTGTTCACTTGAAAAGATGGAAAGAGCAATAAACGAATTTCTGCCATTTAAGGCGCCGGGACCAGACGGTATTTACCCGGTGCTACTACAAAAAGGCTGGAATAGTATTAGAAATATATACCAAACCATTTTCCAAATGTGCTTGAAGTACAGCTATGTGCCGAAAGTATGGAAGGAAGGGACTGGTATCTTTATCCCTAAACCCGGTAAAGAAAACTATCATGAAGTTAAGTCTTTCCGGATGATCACTTTAACTTCCTTTCAACTTAAATGGTTGGAAAGGTTAGTACTGTATCATTTTAATGATGATTCTAATTTGCAAGCAAGGTTTTCTGCATTCCAGTATGGATTCAGAGCAGGAGTTTCAACTGAAACTGCACTGCATGAATTTGTACGACGCATAGAACTAAGCTTGGCAAAGAAACGAACAGCACTAGGAATATTTCTGGATATTGTTGGTGCTTTTGATAATATCACACATAGTGGCATTGCCGATGCTCTGCGAGAATTGAAGGTGTCGCCTTTTCTCGTCCATTGGATTGAGAATTTACTGAGACACCGCACAGTTCAAGTAGAGCTAAATGGTGAAAAGATTAAAAGAGAAGTAGTAAAAGGGAATCCCCAAGGTGGTATTTTGTCCCCTTTTCTATGGAACTGTGTATTAAACTCCTTGTTGGTAGACCTACGCAACAGGGGTTTTCATGTACAAGCCTATGCCGATGATGTAGCAATTTTGGTCACTGGCACCAACATGCTGTGGATCAAAGGTAGGGCTCAAAAAGCGCTAAATATTGCAAGAAATTGGGCTCATAATCAAGAGCTTCAATTCAGCAGTAAAAAGACTGAAATAGTTCTGTTTACTAACAAAAGGAAGCCGGATTTTGGAACCTTGCGTTTAAACGGACGCCAGCTAGAAATTTCCAAAGAAGCAACACTACTAGGTGTAACCCTTGATAGTAAGCTTACCTGGAAACCTCACATAACACGTATTGCTCGCAAGGCGACTGCGGCGTTATTACAATGCAGACAAATAGTGGGCAAAGCGTGGGGATTAAATCCCACCAACATGCGATGGATATACACTGCAATGATACGACCTGTTATCACATATGCGTGTACATCCTGGGTTGGTGGACTAAATAAAAAATATCTAGTGAAAAAGCTTGCTAGAGTACAAAGACTAGCTTGTCTCATGATTTCTTCAGCATTCCCCAGTACCCCCACAGGTGCTCTGGAAGTGCTGTTGAATATCATGCCAATTAATGAATTCATATTGTCAGAGGCGCTAAAAGGTTCATACAGGTTATCCCGTGTGGGCCTTTGGTCAGCCATGACAATCGGATCAACAGGGAAAACTAAAAGTCATGTTGACGTATGCAATGAAGCAAAGGAAAACTTGTCTTTGTTGAGCATGCCCGCAGATTTGATAAACAAAACAAAGGTATTTGGAAAACAGTACAATTGCCTTGTTTTAGAACGCAAGGACGCAGTGCAGTTTGAACGTGCTTTAGAACAAAGCATAATCAGATGCTACACTGACGGGTCCAAATTGAATGGAAGAGCCGGTGCGAGTTTCTATATAGAATACCCATCAGGATCTCACACAGACCAAAGTTTTTTCCATTTGGGAAGATATAGTACAGTCTTTCAGGCAGAGGTCTTCGCTATAGCTGAAGTAGCGAAGAAACTGACCATGGAAAAAACTCTAAATGAAGAAATAATAATTTTAGTGGATAGCCAAGCAGCGATACTGGCAATCCAAAATAATACTGTAAAATCTAGTACAGTATTATCATGTATCAAACACCTAAATAAATTGGGTGAAGACAATCACGTCACTGTTGCATGGACGCCGGGCCACACCGGTATCCACGGTAATGAGAAGGCGGATACACTAGCTAAATCAGGATCAGCATTTAATTGCTTCGGCCCTGAGCCTTTTGTTCCAATCCCATATGCGAGCTGTCGCGCTGCAATAAAGGATTGGAGTGTTGAAAGATGGAAAACATCTTGGATAGAACGAAAGGACTGCCTGAGCACAAAAGAAAACGTGGAGTGGGCCTCGCCCCAATTAACTCGTCGACTTTTGAGTCTCAACAGATCTAGATTAAATGAAGTGTTGCAAGTCCTCACTGGTCACTGCAACTTACAGAAACACAGGAAGACCACTGGACGTGACGAGTCACCGACATGTCCAAAATGTAACCTGGAAGAAGAAACTCCAAATCACCATATTGGAGCATGTACTTATTACCAAGCCCTTCGAAGAAAGGTGTTTGGTAAAGAAAAAACCACAATAAAATCTGTGGTACAAAAGCTAAATATAAATCTACTGGCTAAGTATTTGCAGCAGGCCGGAAGGCTTGCTGAATACGGCCAGTAGACTAATCTGAATAAAACAAAAAAAAAAAAAAAAAAAGCGGTGAAAAATTGTAATGGGCCTAATTGATGGCCTACACAATGTGCCAGAGAGGTTTAAACGTTGTTGTTCCTCTTTGGCACCACCGCCCACTAATAATAATAATAATAATAAGTGTATTTTTATGCAAAACTTTCAAATTGAAAAAAACTCGCCTCCAACTGCTAAAAATTAAAATTTGAACTTTTACAAATTTTGCTTCCACCGCTAACCGCATTTCTCAAAAACTCCTTTTAGCTGTAAAAAAATAATGGCTTGAATAGGTTTTTAGTGGTACAAAATCTTAAAACAGCATGGGCGATAGACGGGTTCATCTCTTTAAAAGTAAAGTCTTGAAAAAGATTAGTTAACTATTTAAAGTAAAAGTCTTTTCCTCTTTTAAGCCTGAGAAAGACTGCTTATTTTCTTGAAGTGAGGAAAGAACACATTGCACGCGAATTTATAGAAAAGGCATTCATCGAGACTGGTCACTGCTAAATGGTCAACATCGGGCGAATGTGATTGGTCAACAGTGGGGAAAGGATAGGACAACCAATCATAGGTGAAGGAAAGGATAGGACAACCAATCATGGACTCTTTGATTGGTTCCGTGATTGGTTCCGCCCAGCATCAACTTGCTAAATACCTGTCTTTTGTCCTGCAACCTGTCCTAGAACTGTACTCCGGAAACTGTGTCAAAGACTCTTTCACCTTCCTTAATAACTTTCGTCAACTAGCCATGCTATAGCCAATATTTTTGTCGGATTTTACGAAAGTAAATTATTCGAGAAAATTTCACGACCACTTTATCATCGCAGATATGAGGACGGCACTCTTGCCATTTTTCAGAATGCGTCGGAATGCAGCTTGTTCCTCACCGAGCTCAATTCTCTTCACCCTTCCCTGTCCTTCACTTGTGAAAAGGAGCACGACAACCAATTCTCTTTTCTCGATATTCTAAAAGAAAAAAAGCAAAACAAATTTGTTACGTCGGTTTATAGAAAACCTACGTTTACCGGGCAATACACACGCTGGGAATCTTTTGGCTCTAAGAAAAGGAATACCAACTTGATTGGCACCCTTGTCCACCGAGCACTCGAAATCTGCTCTGAAGAAAAGCTTGCCTCAGAGATGAATACCATTAGACGCATACTACGAAAAAATGGCTGTCCTGAAGATATCATCAATCTTGGAATTAAAAAGAAAATCTCTGGTTTCACAGCATCTAAACGCGAAGTACCTGAGAAATGCTCTGTTTACTTGAAAATACCGTGGATTGGTAATGTCTCCCTCAAATTTAAAAAACAAACAAAAAATGCTGCCAACAAATGCTTTGGTTCGGTTTTCACTCGGGCGATCTTCTTAACTAGGAAGATGATGCCTTCCATTCGCAAAAATCGTCTGCCGTCTATTCAGAGAAGCAACGTAATATATAAATACTTGTGCCACTGCGACAGTGTATACGTCGGCAGAACTTCTCAAAGATTGGAGGACAGAATCAACCAACACATCCCCAAGTTCATTCGCACTCAAACCAAACCAGACAAACCGCTTCCACAGCGCAGCTGCAAAACTTCAGTAAGCAACCTTAATTCGGATTCGGCGATTGGTCTTCATCTACTGCAAAACAAAAATTGTGCTGATGATTACAATAACAATATGTTTACGATTTTGGCTACAGGTAGATCCTCTTTCCCTCTGGCCACACTAGAAGCAACCTTCATTAAAACCTTGGACCCCGTGCTTTGTCAAAAAAAGTTCGTTTACACGTTGAAAATCGCGCATTTTCCAGCCGATCACCTGATCCAATTCCGCTCTAGCTGTTGACCAATCACATCCACCCGATGTTGACCAATCAGCAGTGACCAGTCTCGATGCATGCTTTTTCTATAAATTTGCGAGCAATGCGTTTTTTCCTCAGTTGCCAACGGTTTTCTTCTGAGAAGAGTTGGCCGAAAAAAACTTCAAAGAAATAAGCAGTCTTTTTCACGACTACTCAGTCTTAAAAGGAAAAAAAAACAGTCTTTTTTAAGACTTTTACTTTAAATAGTTAACTAGTTCTTGTGGATCCTTTTATATGGGCCTAACCCAAAGAAACCTCATCAAACGTTTACAAGAGCATCTAACCAGTGACACCTCGGAAGTTTGTAACCAAATCCAATCCAACACCGACCTTAAAGTAGACTTTAACAACCCATTCCCCAGATAAATACACACTCCTCATCCTCGAGTTCATATTCATTCAACAACTCAAACCGGATCTTAACTTAGACTCCACATCCCTTTCCACTCCACCTATTTAACACGTGACCTACTAGCACTTCTCCAGGTTCTGTCTCAGTTTCCCTTTTTTTTGCATCATGGCTGAAGACCCAGCATAACGTAAGCTTTTTAGCGTTGACAATGGCACCACATGTGAGTTGAAACGTTCGCTCAAGTATTTTTAGGTGTATCTTGGCTGTATTGCTTGTAATAAAATTGCTAACCAACTCCCAACTGTACCGTTTGCCATAGTTAACTAATCTTTTTCAAGAGATGAACCCGTCTATCGCCCATGCTGTTTTAAAATAATGGTTTGACTGAAAAAGTTGAAGTGTGATAAACCACAGCAAATTTATATTGGCTTTTGGTAAGGGACAAAAAGAAATTTTTATTCGCTATCGGAAAGAAGATCCAAGCGGTGGGTGTTATTAGGAACCGGGCCTTATTAGGCGCAGGGACCTTAAAATTTGAACTTGACAATAGTTTTTAATTCATTAACCTTCTGTGTGTTTCGGAGTTTCGCCCCTCGTAAGTACACTGCAAACTTAATGCAAATTAACTGCTGGTCTGTTGTTTCTGATTTAATATCAATAGCCTGATTTTTAATATTTTATTTATTTATATATTTTTTTTAGGCTTAAAATTATGTGAGATGGCAAGACCTGGAGGTAGCCGGCCGATGCCAAATTTAGCTTGCTTAAAATTGCTATATTTAGTATTATTTCTGCTCTGTCGGTCGGTCCTGCTGTAAAGTTCTTGCCATGTTGAGACATCACAGACTTCTGGAAACGGCTTAGCTCACTGGTTCTCAAACATCTTGCTTCATGGCACGGGATGTTTTTAAATCGGTGGTCTGGCTGGACAGGATTTCTTTTGGCAGGTTTCTTTGCCTGTTGGGCCTTTTAGGGTTCTCTATTATCGGCAGCGCTCGGGGTAATTAAGGCCGGTATTACGTGTTTTATTCTTGCTTGTGTTCTTCGTTAGCTTCTCAGTTCTATAAGCGCTGTTACGACTTGGATTAACCTTGAAAGACCACACACTGTCATGTTTTCCTACCATTGCGCAATAGCATGGCAGTGTGGAATCTGTGACTCTCTTTGTTGTCTTTTTTATCTGACCGTCGTTTTTTTTTCTGTGCTGTATGTGTGCGTGTGCTCTTTTTCTTTATTTGATAAATCTCTATTGTCGGGTGCTGCAACCATGCTTTTGATGTTACTTTTCTTGATCTTCTATTCTCCCCTTGCATGTTACAACGTTTATCGTTTTGTTGCTTCTTCCCTTTTCTCGTGCTGTTCAATTATACTGTATGTTATTTATGCATATTATTCTTGTGTTGACGGTACGGAAATAAAAGACACTAACTAACTAACTAACTTAATCTTGGCTTCAAATCGGTAGTGAAGTCATTGTGCTAATTGTTACGAATTTCTTCAACTTAAAGAGGAACTGAAGTGTAAAAGCATTTTTGCTCTAATGGTGTTAAAAAATGCAACGAATTTAAAACTGACAGTAAAGATTTTTCGATTTTGTTTTTAACCGCGAAAATTTTTACTACCAGTTTTAAATTGGTTGTATTTTTAAACAATTTTTATGAAAAATAATTCTACATTTCCGTTTCCCTTTAAACTTTGTCGTTACTGTTTTGCTGTATCAACTATGCAACTAATTATATCTACAAATATAAGAGAGAGATGATGCACAAGCAATATTGCTTAATTGTGCACAGATCTATAGCGGGCCAGCAACTACGCTTGTTTGGCTGATATAAAGCGCCCATGAACTTCACGCGTTCCCTTACGATATACGTAGCTTGAATTGCCTTACAGGTTTCCGTACATTAATTGGGCTCCTTTTTCTCACTGGGCTGCAAGGCGTTTGAGTCAAATCAGTTGTCAGATTCTGTTCAATATTTTCTGGTCTCAATATTTTTCTGTTCAAGAGAGAAAGTTTATGTGGAAAGGCTCTGATTTCTAACTTTAGGTCGTGAAATTTTAAATCTCAATCAACATGATTATTTCGTTTTTGCAGACCATCACTGATACACCTGAAAACTTGACGTGCAATCGAGTACTTACCTTGGAAAACTTTACAAATCTTAATAACACCGTAAAGTTGTTGCAAAACCTTATTGTGTTATTCGGAGGTAAGAGCTCGCATTGGTTTTGATGGAGTTAAAAAAATACCTTTCAAACGTCACTTGTCCATGGGCACCAAACCATATCGCTATCAGTGCCGGAGGTCTGAGGTTCGATTTTTGGGCCGGTCAAATCAGACACAGTATCGCAACGGCCCGCCACCGCTGCGATGTTTCTTCGGAGCTGTGTTGTCCAGGCGCTAAGCTATGGAGATGGGCTCACTGTACTCCGCAACTCGTTACATGCTTCGGCGTAATACCGCGAGTATAATAAAGATTTCATTGTTTAATTTTTGGCCATGATCTCAACTCTCTAGCTCACTTTTTTTAAGCACATCTTTTTACCAGACTGCAACTTAACTTGTCCTTTGGTTGTTTCTAATTCCACAATTCGCAACTCATCTGGAACATTTGATTGTGCGAACAACGAAAGATTGTTTTATTCAAATGGAACTGAAATTTCTTCTTCACAAATAGTCTGTCTTTCAACAGCTGAAAAGAATGGACAGGATGGTTTGGAATGCTGGAAAGGTTAGTTCAATTTTTATGTTTTTCTGCTTAGCTTTCCTTCTTATTTTTTGCGCAAGCTATGGGAACTCGAGCTTCCTTTTTAAATTTTTATTTACATATTTTACGCAGTGATGTTTTAGTTAGTCACGCCGAAGAAAACTGCAAGATTATTAATTTTTCGATTCTTGCCCCCCTAAAAAATTTCATCTTCCTCCGCTGTCATGTGTCAACGTATGGCAAGTTATCTCGTTCACCCGTATATAAAAACATTTAATAATCGCTGGCAATCCTGTTCCCCTGTAAAATTTGAACTAGGGTCCTGTTTAGTGCGAATAATTCTGTTACTTTAAATTGTTAAACACTGATTTTCCATAGTATTTTGTCGTAAAAGTTTTACCTTATTTCTGTCAAGATTGTTTGCAACGGCGTCAAGTACTCAACAATGCTTCGCTGTCATAGGTTGAAGGTTGAAAGCCAGAACTGGTTTTGTCTAGTTTTGTAAAAAATAAGTTAACTTTTTTAAGTGATTAAATTAGGCGTAGCTACATAGCTATGCTTCGATAATTATCAGGCCGCTAAAATGACATGACCAGGGCAATTGATCACGTCCATTTTAAATACCAGGCTACCGGCTGATGGTGTAACCACTTTGGTAACAAACCATACCCAGTACCCACCCAAAGAACAACTTTGCTAAAAGGCATTACTACAAGCAAGGTAAACGTTGCGCGTTGTTTTTGCTGTACAGCGAGAGACTCTCACCGTACTTCTACTGGAAACCCTTTAAACAAGCTCAGATAAGCCACTATTAGTCATTTCAACCTTTGTACTGGTAAGATTTACGTTGAGCAGGAAGGCTGATTTTGCCGTGTTTGTTTGTGAACATCTGAACTAGAACTTTGACTGAAGTGGTCCAAACTACATATGAGCTTTTGTGGATGTGCGTAGACCTTGGTGGTTATAAAATTGAAAGGTTAACGAACTGTTGATCACGTTACCCTAGAAACACGACATGGAAGACTGTTTCTCAGCTAAACAAATGGTCGGCGGTGTCTTTGTAAATCTGAAATTGTGAGGTTACTTGCAAACGGCTCCAACTAGTTAGTCATTAAAATATTGGAGTCGAATCCAGTGAGATAGATTAAAAAAACCTTCCCTGAGAATTCGATAAAAACACAGGTAGGAAAACAATAAAGACAACGAACATCCTTTAACAAAACGTTTTTTGATACATCTTAAATTGCAGCGCCAGATGCGGTAGTTCATGGAGTATTGACAGTGATAGAAGGTGGTAACATCTCTTTAACTTGTGACTATGTCGACGTTGTACCATTTGGAAACAAATCTATATTGTATGTTGGAAGTTCATCAATGATTCGAGATAAGGTTTGGCTTGTGTGATGTTTAGTTAGATCAATTACAAACTACAATTAGGAAATTAAAGCAAATATTGCTTTTGTATCCATTAGCTTGTCGGCTTTTTCAATTTTTACCACATAAAATTAATAATGCTTTGAAAGTTGTAGGACTTGTCATCTTCAAAACACGCAGTTCTTAAACATGAATTTAAATCACCATGGTTTTGTTGTCGTTATCAAGAGTTTCGATCTATGTTGTAAGCACAGTGCGTGTGTCTAATACTTCTAACAGTGAAACCACTCTCAGTGCTCAGTCCGGAACGAAAATAAAAACAGAACATATTTATTTTAGTCTCACAGTAACAAACACGATTCAAATAAAGCAAAGACACAACAGAAATTATTTGCGTAGGTTTGCGACTGGGAAGTTGCGAAGGGCCGTACGTGAGGTCATCGAGTCAAGCAACCATCTCATGTCGGCATAATCAATATTAAAATTCAGTATAAAATGGGTCTTGTCATACTATGTAATGACTTTGCTGAATTTGTGCGATCAAGAATAATCTAAGTTAAGGTGTGTTTACACAGAATACGATGAAGTTTTTTGTACGTACAGTGACGTAGGTCACGAAACAGTTAGAGGTTATGACGTAAAGCTACTTCACTTTGCACGACATTGTGGAATATAATCGTAAGGTGCTTCGCAAAACAACCGATAGAAAGCAAAATTGTTAGGGTTTGAAATGTGCGGGAGGTATTTTCGTCAACTGCTTACGTCAAAAATCTTACGAAATTTCGTACGACAACAAATCGGACTAAAATCGCATTTAGTGTAAACAGACCTTTACACAACACCGAGGCCCGCAATTGTTTGTTGCTAACTAATCAGTGCATCTCTCGAAACCTACTGCAATAGCCTGATGGGATAATGATTTTATTATTGACCGTATCTAGACAAAATGTATTCTTTGAATTGTATTTTGAATCCTTTGAATTTTAGAGATTAAATTTCGTTTGGAATTGCATTCCATGCTTTAACTCCTTGATAATTAGTGGATCTTTGTAATCTGTTAGTAGGGTAGCGGGAAATATGTACGCGTAGATCATCAATTGATTGTCTATTGGTTCGTTGAGACGTCTCGCAGATTTTGGTAAAATAATTTAGGAATGGAGTTGGTACTTGTTTTTGAAGACAGCAATAAACAAATTTGGCTAAACAATCACGAGGAATCTTTCGAGGGACCTTCGTATTGCATTGACATTTCTCATTTGATTATTTTCTCCATGTTTATCACATTCTTTTACTGAAATACGAAAATAATTTGCTTGAGAAAACTTTTCGTTAAAAATTCAAACGTCAGGTTAGCTCAGTTGTTGAGCACATGGCTATCGGTGCGGGAGGTGTAGGTGCGATTCCCGGGCTGGTCAAATCAGACACTGTTGCCAACGGCTCGCCAACGCTGCGGCGTTTCTGTGTTGTGTAGGCACTATGCCGCGAAGATGGGTCCCGCTACTCGTTACACAATGTGAGTGTAGAATGTGACAATTAGGAAACATTAAGCTGAGAATTTGTTGTTTTAAGGGTCAAAATTTTACAATATCGAATTTGAAGAGATCAGACAATAACAAACCTGTGTCTTGTCAAGCTCTAACACCATTCACCGAAATCTATCCTGACGCTGGTCGATCAAATACAAGAACTCTAAACGTTTTGTGTAAGTTGAAGTTTCACAGACATTATGCCGCAATAACTGAATTACATCATCATCATCATCATCATCACCTTCTTAAACCCGCTTACCCTTGGGGGGTCGCGGGGGCAGCGTCTGGAGTTGGACCTTCCAAGCATCTCGGTCTTGTGCCACAAGTGGCAAATCCTTTGGTGGGATTCAAAGGCGAGACCAACCAAGATCTTCAACGCAATCCCGCCAACGGGTTCTGGGACGGCCTAGAGGTCTTCGACCACTTGGTGTTGAATACAGCAGTTGTTTGGCTGTTCTATCCTGGGTCATTTGTGTCGCATGTCTATACCAACGAAGCTGCGATCTTTCCAGCCGGAGAAGCAGTGATTCGATGTTTAGGGATTCACGAATATCCGCACTTTTTACCTTATCCAGCAAGGTCAAACCGCTGATTCTTCGTAAAAATCCCATTTCAGCTGCTTGCATTCGAGATCTCACTCTTTCATTCATGATCCAGCACTCATGACCATATGTCAAAATAGGAACATAGACTGATCTGAAAATAGATTACATTATATATATTTTGCATTTTGTGAGGTTGCAATAATTGCAACTAGTTTAAGGGGGAACTGAAATCTAAAATAATTTTTCACTTAAAAAGTACAACGAATTCAAAACTGACAGCAAAATTTTTGAATGCTGTTAGTTAAACAAAAATAGGCACTCAGTGTTTAAGGTCTTTAACTGATCAATGGTCATACGCCTTTCTCTTTGGTGATAATGCAATAAATCTTAGATAAAGACATTTAACTTTTGATTAGCCGAAGCAAGTTGATTGACGAGCATAGCAGCTGTAACTCTTGCACGTCTCAATGCGTAAAACAATCTAAGAACGTCATCATCTCTGACTTTGAACGCCTGTTTTTGATTAACTAACTACATTTTCACAATTTTTGCTGTCGGTTTGGGATTCGTTGAATTTTTAAAACATTTGGTGAAAAAATAATTTTACATGTTCGTTCTACTTCAATATTTTCCTTATTCGTTTTTCTCATATTCGGGTTAAACGGGACTAGGTTAACAATTTTTCCTATAATTCAACTCATTGACTTTATGCCACTACACAATGCCGTAGACAAGCCATTAGAAAAAGCATGGTTGTCATTGTAGTGGGTTCAACGCACATAAACAAAAGATTGCATCGTAAAATGTTGAATCTATGTCTGTAGTTTTGGGACGTTGGTGCAAAGGTAAGGGTGATTTTTTGATAAAAAATAAATGTTTTTGTTTTAGTGAGTGTTGATTTTCTACTAAGTAATTCCACTAAGCTTATTACCGTCAAAATGTGACTGCTTGTCGCTAAAATTTTCAATTTCATTTAGCACAACGTTGTAGAGCCTAGCATGCACTGCTAATGATGAGTGTCATTTTTTTTTTGTCAAAACGCCAAATTACGATGGAGATGAGGACCTTGGCATAGTTTTTGTTCCAAAAAGATTTTTGGTGGTACAGAGTTTCAAAACAGGTTTAAAAAGTGGCGAAAGCATCTTTTAAATTTAGGTAGTCTGGAAAAAGACTGTTTTTGAACCAAACATTTTCGTGTCGCTCTCTTCAGGGTTCAACGCGAGAGTAAATTGAGAAGGAAAAAGTTATCTATAGATTATCATCAGCTTCATCGAAATATCTGCAACAAAAAAGGAGAAAAAGGAAAAGGGCTGTGATTGGTTGTTAGGGGACGGACGGATTGTGATTGGTCGAATATGGATGAATTTTAGAATCCAACTCAACTATCGGAGAATTAGCAGCGAGTAGGCAAATTCCTTTTGACGGCACAGAATAGGTTTCAGCGTTTTGATGAAAGTTACCTCTAGCGTCCCCAAGTGGAAAATTGTTCTAGCTTTGGCTAACACAGAAAACTGGGCAATAATGATAATGAGAGGCACAATCAGGATTTTGAATTAAGTGTAGACCAATAGCTGAATCACAGTCTAGTTGATTGAGTGGAGTAGTAATTTTGCAGGTACGTTTGAGAAGAACTTTGGTTGGATTTTCTTTATCTCGAATTGATTTTGGAATGTGTTGATTGATTCTATCTTGCAGTCGTAGGGATGTGCCACCCACGTACAGGCCATCACAGCGGCACACGTACTGATATACGACCATACTTTGATGAGTGATGGGCACAGCATCCTTATAGATTGAAGGCAGAATCTTTGTGGTATGGAAAATAATACGAGGATCGACGGCTCTAAAACAATTTTGAACGTTAGATTTTACCTGTTTTTCGAATTTACAAGAAATATTGCCAATCCAGGGTAGTTTTAGATACACAGGGCATTTCTTTGGTCCTTCTTTGGGAAGTTATTGAAAACGGGAGATTTTCTTGGAAATGCTGGAGTTGATTATTGTTTCAGGGTAACCATTATTCTTCAGAATGGAGCGAATGCAGTCCAGCTCTTGTTTAACTTTACCAGGTGAACGGATTACAAGGGCTCGATGAACTAACGTTTCGATTAGGTTTGTTTTGCGCTTGGAAGGTGCAAAAGAATCCCAATGCATGTAGCGACCAGTGAATGTAGGCTTTCTGTATACTAATGTTTGAAATTGTTTTTCGGATTTGTCAACTTTCACGTCGAAAAAAGAGAGTGTTTGATTGGCTTCTTTTTCCATGGTAAATTTCAAAGCTGGGTGTAATGAATTGAGAGCAAGAAAGAACGAGTCTGCATCCCCTTCTGTTTTAAAAATAGAAAAAGTATCGTCAACATATCTAGTATGGAAAAAAGGCTTGTTTGTAGTTTGAAACAACTTATTTTCATAGTAGCCAACGAAAATATTGGCTAGTGCAGTACCGAGTGGACTACCCATTGCAACACCATCAATCTGCTTGTAGGCTACATAACGTTATTAAAACTGAACTCAGCAGAGGTAGTAGCGATGTTCATCAGCTCAATAAATATTTCTTTGGAAAACTGTGGAGGTGAAAGATCGCCGTCATAGAGGGTGTCAGCACAAATTTGAATAGTTTCAGCCAAAGGCACATTAGTGAACAAATTCGAGATGTTGAAGGAACAGAGAAAGGAATCATCTAAATCAAAAGTGAGCTGTTGCATTTTTTGAGCGAAAGAAAAAGAATTTTTGGTGCGAGTGCAGTTGCGTCCGTCCTTTAACAACCAATCACAGCCCTTTTCCTTTTTCTTTTTTGTTGCAGATATTTCGATGATATATAGACTACCTTTTCCTTCTCAATTTACTCTCGCGTTCAACCCTGAAGAGAGCGAGACGAAAATGTTTGGTTCAAAAACAGTCTTTTTCCAGACTACCTAAATTTAAAAGATATTTCCGGCGCTTTTTAAATCAGTTTTTGTTCCATGTTTGTTGTGTTTTGACGCAATTTTGATTTTTGGCTAAATGACAGATGCACCTTATCAAGACAACTCATCAACTTGTTCATGGTTGCTCGGTTTAAGTCAAACATGCAAGATATCATTTCACGCCAGTGGAAATGTTACGGTGATGCAAATCACTAAAGATGGTGAGTTCGAAGTTGTGAGTAACTGCACCTGATAATTGCGCTGGAATAAGCATTGTTGTTGATTTCAGGAACTTTGGTGGAAGGATTTGCTTCTCCTGCATCTCGTGATGATGGTGATGTTGTTTCGTTCCATTTTGGTTTATTGCGGGTGATGCTTTTGCGTAGTAAAACTTCGCTGTTGTGTAAACCCACTAGCGTAGCCAGGATTTTGCAATGGGGGGTAGAGAATGACATCACATTTAATTATACGTTGTATACAGAAGCGGATCCAGTAGTTTTGGTGGGGGGGTACAATTTTGAATTAGGTTGAATGTTAACTAAATGCAAAGATGTTTTTTAAACTCGGAAACGGGCGTAAATAAGCCTTTTGAAAACGCTTCGTGTCATTGGCGTATTCAGAATTGTTTTGAAGGAGGGGGCACCAAATTTCGTCACTTTTTGAAGCGTGTTTTTTTCGGCAGATTTAATTTTAAGCAACTTAAGTACCAAAAATGACTTTAGGGGGGTCCACGGACATGCTCCCCCGGAAAACTTTTGAAAATTTGCATACTAAAATGGCTATTTTAGTGCTTTTTGAACAATTGTTAAAAGTTTGTCATATTTTTGGCCACTAACCTTGAGTGTTTCACCAATGATGCATTTTGTTCGCACAGTTTCGATAATGCGTGCTTAAGGCGACTAAGAAGAGGTTCGAAATTATGGAAAAATTTTATTCATCCAAAACATTGTTGAAAACGGCTAGTGGGGAAAGGCATACGCAGCATACCTCACATCCCCCCGTGGTTGTATAATAACAAAACATAGCCTCAAATTTAAAAGAGATGCTTTGAACTAAAAATACCGAAGACAGTTAAGGCACGATTGTTGTAAAGAAGTCAAAGGAATGCTTTCTGGTGAAACTGGTAAAACGATATTCAAATGTTAGCGATTTAGTTCTTTTTTAAGCTACAGTACGTACATCATTTTTGCTTGAAATCGTTTAGCTTTTTTGCTACGAAAGGCTTGAGGGGCCGAGGGCAGTTGCATGTACAGGAGCGCACTGCCCTGCTAATAAAATTGCGTCATTGCTTCATTAAAGCATAACAGCAAAGAACAAGATTCAGGAAACAACGCTACGTAATTCTTGATATTATGACAATTACAAAATCAGGTTATCAATGACAAAGCATCGAGCCCTTCGAAATAAATATCAGAAAAAGAAGTAAGTATGACGTCATTATAGGCTCAAGGAGGGGGGTTGTAACCCCAACCCCCCGTGGCTACGCCATTGTGTAAACTTGTTGTGCTTCATCATCAACTAGCCGCATTGGTTCTGTATTATACCGTCATGAAGGTCTTGAACTGAAGACCGTTTCGATTTCTTGATGATTATAGTTATCTTGATGCTACTTTATGATGCGCCGTTGAAGTCATGCTCTTTTTGAAAAAGCGTGCTAAAACAAAATCGGTATTTATCTACTTTTATTAAACTTTTTTTCGAAGTAGGCTTACTTCTTCATTTGATTTGCATTTGATTGATTTGTAGAGTGTTACGCTTGCTGATGCTGGAAGTTACCAAGTTCACTTGACATCAATTGTTTCACCAATCAATCATATCATTCACTTTCAAGTTGTTGTCGTTGAAACTGCTGGCGATGAACTTTTTCAATCAATCAGTGGATTGCTGATTGGATTAATATGCATTGCAATATATGCCGTGATAATGACTATTTTGGCTGGTGCAGCTTGTTTCAGACTAACTCAAAAGAAAACCCAAAATGGTAAATATATAAAAACAAATATAGAATGAGTTGATAGTTGCAATTTTGCAGCATTTTGGTTTTTAATCTTGTACTGATTTCTCCATTTTTCTAAAACACACCGTTATTTGATCGATTTGCTTGAAGTTATGATGACGAAAAGATGATTTATCTTACGTCCTGTCACCAAAAAAGGACATCTAAGTCCTGTGCGTTGGACCATGTCATGCAAGATGCAAGTAACGCTGCATTTTTCTTCTATTTGTAATTTTGTGCAAAAAAAGCGATTGTTAGTAGGCTACAAACGTATGATGATTGCATAATTTTTCAAAATTTCGGTTTAATAATGCTTTGTGTAACACCCAGTGATGAAGGTCTCGAGACCGGTCTCGGTCTCGAGACCGGTCTCGAGACCGATTTTTAGCGGTCTTGGTCTTGGTCTCGAACATATTTTCGTGGTCTTGGTCTTGGTCTCGAGGTGTTGTGGTCTTGGTCTCGTACGGTCAAAACTGGTCTCGAGACCGGCTTGTTTTTTGATACACCATGCAAACCTTTTGGCTGTTTTTTAAAACATGTACTACTATTGTTGCCCCTCTCGGACGCAATAGACTCTGGTTTAACTCGTGATTGTGAGGTGCGAAAGTTGTTTCGTGTCGCGACTTAAGCTAAATTCTCGAAATCCCACGCGCACAACTCATAGCTCAATACAGAATGCTCTAAATCCCAGCACGCTACCACGTCACAACTCAAAAATTCAAAACAAAATTTTTAAATCTCACGCTCGCAACTCATAGCTCAATACAGAATGCTCTAAATCCCAGCACGCTCACTCGACATAACTCAAAAGTTCAAAACAGAATTTTTATATCCCACGCTCACGCCACATTAATTTGATTTCGTATACAGCGAAACTAATTAATAGCAGGAACGATTTATTTTAGGTTACAAAATAATGTAATGACAACCTTCCGATGCTTTCTTTTCTGACGGAAGGTAGGCATTCTACTTCTAGACAATTTATAGTGCAAACGTGAACATTTGTTAGCTGCATATAGTCAATGGCTTACGCGGTGGCTAGGTAGAATAGACCTCGGGTTACAGAATAGAAATTGAACTGCAAAGACCGTAAATCAAACTGCGAACCCAAGATCACAACTCACGAAGTATTTGAGCGAAGTGGCAACCATGACTGCAGGGCCTTCAAACATCTTTGACTTTTGGCAAAAAAAGAGCAATGAATTTCCTGCGTTGTTAAAACTTGCTAACCATGCATTTTGTGTACCCGCTTCATCAGCTCCCGTTGAGCGAACTTTTAGTGCGGGTGGGTTAATGATGCGGCCACACCGAGCAGGGCTCTCGTCGGACATGTTGGAGATGCTTGTTTATTTGAAGTGTAATTCGCAATTTTTAGAAAAATAAAAATTTGCTATACAGTTTTTTGTTGGTGTTTTAGATCTGTTTTAGTAAGCCGGATAATAGCCGGTCTCGGTCTTGGTCTCGGTCTCGATTCTTGCTGGTCTCGGTCTCGAACCATTGGTCTCGAAAAACACCCGGTCTTGGTCTCGGTCTTGGTCTCGAAAAAATTATCCGGTCTCGGTCTTGGTCTCGGTCTCGAAGCATGTGGTCTCGACTACAACACTGGTAACACCTCAATGTTTTTTTTGCTTTATAGGTCAAAGCGTTCATTATGCACCAAACACTTCAAAAGTGAGTGTGAGAAATTTGTTCAATCATTCTTTGTTTACCTTCTTCTGAGATTTTATTTAGGTGTTTAAGTAAACGTTTTATAAGGAAAGAAGTAGTTAATCGTATGCGAGATAAGTTTACAACGAACATTAGCATCTTCATGGAAAAGGCTTCCTGAAAAATTGAATCTATGCGATAAACTAATGATTTACTCGAAACTGCATTAGATCTTGAAAGTACTTCGGGCTTTAAATTGGTGAAAATTTGTCATTTTTTGGTTTTAAGCCTCTAATAGGCTTCTTGTCTACATGGAACGTAATTAGTTAATCAATTTCTACCTAATATTACGCGTTACAACCATATGAGTATATTGAGTAACTTTGGGAATAAAAGAGTCACTTTGTATACAAGAAGAAGCCATCACGGGAGAAATACTGTGGCAAATAATCACCTTGTTTGACCTTCCCTCGTCGCGCTCTGGTAGAACTTATAAAACAACGTTAATGACAGTGTTCAAACTCCTTACTGCCCAATAAAAAAACAATTAAAAAATTTACATTTGGTAAAGAATTAACGGTATTTCAGAAAAATGGTTCCGCTTCCGAAAAGCCATATCTGTCTATCGACGATATAAACTCCGCACAAGCATCAAGTGAGCTTTCTAGATTGTGATAGCTTTAACGAATTGTTTTGAAACGGCTGTGTCTTGTATAACGCAGATAATCAACCAACTGATTACTTGACTCCAATGAAAATACTGAACAAAGATTCTGTGAGTGTTTTATTGTAGATGTAGTTTTGAAATTGTTGTATTCTGTCGCGGTGAAATTAGTAAGGTGAACATTAAACGTATCTGATTAGATTAATGCTGTTTGATTGAAGGTAAAAGCACGGGACAGTGGGTGCTTTATGTAGGCCATTTTTAATAAGCGGCCCATTATAAATATCAATCATTCATGATTGAACGCTGTTAGAGAACATACAAGACGAACAACACACGTACATTTAGCCCTTCGCTCTTCCGCTTGTGCCGAGCACCTGGCGGGGAGCTGCGAATACTACTTTTAAAGTCTTTAGTATGACCCGACCGGGAATAAATCCCCAGTCTCCCTGCTGCCAAGCGGACGATCTTGCCAGTACACCAAGCGCCGGTTCTGTTTGATTAAAGAGGATACAGTTACCCTGGCCCCATGTCTAGTTTGACTGGGCCAAAACCCAAGGGCTTTCTGCATCACAATTAAATTTGTGACGCCGTAATCATATTTGTTGTTTATGACATCAAAATATTGATTGTGATGCAGAAGCTCGTGGGGTTTTGCTCCTTTTTAACTGGACATGTAAATGTAGTTTGTTGTTCCAGAAATCTTCGGCCACTGGTTATGAAAATATCATCGTTCATGATGTTGAGGACTCTGATCAACAAAAGGTTTCGAAAAGCACTTGATCATCTTTTAATGTATTTTTTATTTTAGCATTTCATACCTGCAAGTGATTATAATGTTTTCCTTTTCATGATGATTTATTGAAGAATTCTTGAGCCAAGCCGTTTTACAAAAAATCTTAACTTCTGGAGATTCATCAGAACATATTCAGATTTGATATGTCAATGTGTTAAAGGCTGGGATGAACCCATTACGACTTCAAAATTTAAACCCGCGACTCAACAAATTATAAATCTTAGTCCCAGAGCCGTAGCAGCCGCCCCCCAAACCCCCCAATTGGGGGGGGCCCACACTGCCAAATGGGGCCCCAAATTGTCTTGAAGGACCCGAAGTTGCATCAATTCAAAAACAAAGTTTTGCTTGGCGAATCGCGTTGAATGGGATTTTTTGCGCTCAGATTCTATATATTTCAGCTTTAAAATTTTTCGCTATCGTTTCCTTTCAAATAGCGTCATAAACTGCATAATGATGTCATAAACAATACACTGTGTGTAAGAGTGCGCGTAGAACTTGAAAAAGGAGGCCGGTGCAGAGTTGGATGCAATCATTTTTCAAAGCTTAAATTCAAATTCATTCCTCTTGAAAAAATTAAATTCAAATTCATTAACACCTTGTGAGCAGATTTAAAATTTTATCTATTTATTTATTATTTATTCGCAATTTTATTCTCCTATCATGAAAAAGCGACGGGGCGCTATACGAGCTCGCTTAGGAGTTGCCGACCATCGGTCTACCACACCTAGATGGGATAATCCCGTTTAGTGCCTTTCCCAACAGCACAACAAGCGAACTTGCCGCTTGTTTCGCGCTATCCATTATGCTGAACGTCAACCAAAAAAGCTGTGAATACCAATTTTCAAGTCATTGGTTTGACCGGACCCGGAATTGAATCCCGGAGTCCACCAATCTAGAAGCAGATGCTCTATCCACTCGGCCATCCGATCGGTAAATTAAATTCAATCCTACCCTATTTCTGTGTCAGCAACCATAATCTGACATCGAATACAAAAGTCCATTGAAAAAGGATTTGCTAGTTTGAAAACGTGTGCTTTTGAAATAGCGCAGGAATTGGACATTGGTCCGGTCTTCCTCAATCAAAAAGTAAAAAAAAAAGAGAATGAAAATAGAAAAAGAGAATGTTTAGTCACGATGCAAATCTATATCGTACAGCTTCTGAGGAAGAGATTCAAAGCAAACTTTTTAAAACAACTGGTGGACCAGGCTATTATGTCGATACTAGAAAGTTTTAAGCTGACATGTGATGTCGCTTCTGTATTTGCATTGCTGTTTACACCAGCAGCTTCGTGCATGAACAGCCATTGTCAGCAATATGATCTGGCAATACCGCACGCAGGTTCAGATTCTTTGCGACGGGTTCGATTCACGGCTGGAGTCTATTGCATTTGATATTTATATCAGATGGTTACTGATTAGAACGACACAAGCTCGTTTGGCAGTCTCCCTTCAATACCGTTGAACTTTTAATTCAATAGTAATACCTGTAAGTGCTCGCTTGCCTTGCTTCTCGAGTTTACAAAATGCGTTGTTACTGTTACCAGTGCTGAACAAAGCTTCAGAAAACTGAAATTTATTAAAACGTTTATTACATCTAATATGGCAAACAGCAGACTATCTTTTTTCTTTCCATTTGTTGGCATTTTTATCCACCTATCACAGAAAGCAATGGGGTACTACACGAGCTCCCTTAGGAGTTGCCGGCCATCTGTCTACCTACCGCACTTAGATGGGGGAATCTCGGTAAGTGTTTTTCCCAACGGCACAAGCAAACTTGACGGCTTTCTTAACACTATCCCTTTAATGCTGAATGTCTAGTTGGAAAGCTGTGAATACCAATTTTTAAGTCATTGGTTTGACTTGACTAGTGATCAAACCCTCAGTCTATTCACTCCTTCAGGCTCAGAAGCACACGCTCTATCCACTCGGCCATCCGATTGGTTCTTCGCTGGCCATGTTGTCAATCGAAAGTTAATGCGCCCGATCTCCAGATTATGATGCTGTCAAAAGAACATCTGTGTACGAGAAAGTGCGCTCTAGCTAGACCGGAGGTTTTCAACCTATTGGCCATGACCCAACAGTGGACTACATCATGGTTTTCAGTGGGCCACAGAGCTTGACTAGAGAGCGACATCAGCATTCCCTAATCATGCCATCACGTTGACTTTGTACCTTTTAGCAAAAGTTATTGGGCCACCATCATATTTTATCATTTTAGTGGGCCATGAGCAGAAAAAGGTAGAAAAACCCTGAGCTAAACGATTTTAATGGAAAATGAATTGGGTGTAACAAACTTGTCTTAAAATTACACCTTTTATTTTTACACAGTGATAACGCGTTATATGTTTTAATTTTACCACAGTATTCGCATTGTGGTGAGAAACTGAGTTGTTACCCCTGGAAAAACCTAAAACAATTCATATCGAAAGCTAAGTATTGGGGACTTGAAAGGGTTTTTGGGGGGGGCCCAAAGTTGAGCTGCTACGGCACTGCTTAGTTCAACTTCAACTCATTCACTGAACTTACAACATAGCTTTGCTGTATTCTTGTAAAGCTGCTTGCAGCACGAACATGATAACGTTATACGCTGTATGAATTTTTCAATTGATTGAAAACCTGCATGAAAACTTACTGAATGGGCTCCATGAGAATCAATGGCGACGCAAGGTTATGATTAGGGCCATTTGTTTTGATCTAAAAAATATATTTTTGACTTTATTTTAGTAAGATTTTGGCTTTATTTTGACCTAACCGCTTCCGCGTATTATTTATGTCTTGTTGCACTTTATTAATTAAATATGTTTTATAATCTTCAATTTACATAAGTTTTTTAAGAAAAAGATAGCCTACTTCGAACATTGTCTCAATTACTCGGTGTTGAAGCTAATGCAACAAAGCGACGCATGACGCTGAAACCTAGGATAACGAGCCATTGTGTGTACCGGTATCAATTAGTGTGTAATACAAAAATTGCGTGGCTATCGCAACTGTAGGCTACTGTACACTAACAGTATGTCTATGATTTTTTCAACGAAAGCCACGCAGTATAATTACAAGGACGTTTTATTGTAATACAGCATCATATATTTTTTTACGTTCTTAACATCAAAATTTGTGTCTTTTCTCAGTAATTTATTGAGCATAGAAAACGATCTCTCAACAGCAGCAGAGAGTGGCTGGGCTTTTTGCAATAGTGCGTAGCTTGCTGGGTCAATTGTCAAGTTGGTACAGTTTATTATTGTTTCTAAATCAGAGTTGGATAATCGTTTGTTAATGTAGTCTTTAACTGCGCAAGGATTATCACCGAATTGCATATTCTTCAGCAGTCCGTACGCTTTGGTTATTATGCAGGCACTTCCTTCTACGAACTCTTCGTTGGCTGCTAGAGTCCGGTATTGATTTATTTTAACCAAGTCCGACACCAAACCTTCGATATTGATAGCGTCTTTTGCTCTGCTGACTAAGACGCCTGCACTTGTCCAATTGTTGACAATGGTACGAACAGCTGGAAGGTTCTCACTATAATATAAGGCAGCTCTAAGCCAAGTTGCCCATCTTGTAATTACAGGACCAGGTGGAGATGGCAGACCAGCATCATGAAAATCTTTCTTGCGATCTTTGTTTTTGATTGTTGCTGCCTTGATCGTTGCTATTACTTCATCAATATTTTTAAAATGAGCACGCACACGCATAGCGGTTATGTAGCAAGTGCACAACGCAGGTGACATGCATCAAAGTAGGGTATAATTCCTTTAATGTCTTTCCAGCCGAAGACATGTACCGAGCAGCATCAGTTAAGAACAATGAAAAATTCTCACGTTATGTTTCAAGTTGTCGCAATATGTCATCCACAGTGTGCAGAATAATACTGCTATTAACATTGCGACCGCTGTCAAGTGGATGGCAATTAACGAGGAATATCTGATTTGGAGCATCTAAGCTGCCCACAAGCACACTAATATACTTTTGTTTAGCAACCTCTGCTTCATCCACAATCAAAAATATTTTTTTGTCACGAAGTAATTCTTGAATTTGTTCCTCGTTTTGGGATGCCAATTTAGCAACACATGCCCGGGCTGCAGTCTTCGAAGGCAATACTTTTCCCATTCTAGCAAACAGAGGCTTTAAAGAAGGATGGTTCAGTTTAGGAAGTGGGATTTATGCAGCTAACAATGAAGAAACAACCTGTTCCTTGAAGTTTACTTGATCGAAATGTAAAAAGGTTTGCTTACTTTGAGATTTGCTCTTTGTCTCCAATTTTCCTTGGTGTTGCTTACTTTTTCGGTGGCTTTCCACAAAAAACTTTTTGTCGCGTTTGACTAACACGTCGCAAAGGTTGCATCGCAAGTCGCCGGCAGGAGTTGCCGAAAACTCATCCGAATATTCCTGGCAAATTTGCCTCACTTTCGCTATAGAAGATTTGGCTTGTTTTGGCATTCTTTGCTTTGCAAGCTACAACTTAAAAGACCACGTGTAAAAGAGCGCAAGGCTTAGATAGGATTAGATTAATTGTCTAAAAATTATGTATTTATGCATCAACAATGACGTTTCATGCATAATAAGTGTCATTTCCTTCTCAATTACCGCACGCATTATTGTGACGATAGTGCAAATATTGCAACTATTTCAAAAGTTTAAAGTCAAATAAAACTGCGCATAAAATTTTAATAGAAGCTAAAAATTCAAAAAATATTTAAAAAATATAAATTTGTTCGGTTTTGTAAGGAAATTTTTGACAAATTTTAACTTAATTTTGACTTATAAAGTCTACCAAAACAGACTCCTGATCACCTGAAACGAACGTTAGTACACATTTGATCATGTAACAAGGTCCTGAAAAAATTTTGATTTCATTGACTTTAGCGGGCCTTAGTTATGATGTATCATGTCAATTCAAGACCACTCGGGAGTTTATTTGAAAGAAATATTTTGGCTGTTCAAGCAACTTAATCCCTTTCCCTGCAAAGTTTAGTTTTGAAATTTAGCACCTTGTCAGTTACATCAATCATGCAATTAATTATGGAGGAAATGTTATTGATGGCGACATTCAGTCTTCATTGCTTGAATTTCTGCTGACCTTTTATAGTATTAAATCAATGACAATTTTCAAATGCTTTGCTTATAGTTTTTTCATTACTACTCTTTATCCAGACGCAGGATCCATTGCCTTCCAAATCTTCTGCTGAATACGAAGCCATCAATCCGAAAATTGAAAAAAGTTGAAGCACATGAAGTTGATTATTGGCTGCAAAAATAAGCGGTAGCCAATTGGAAACTTTTTAATAAACGTTTATCATTTATCTGTGATAACTGACCAGCGATGCTGAAAACGCTTCATAAAGAATAGCAGTAATTGTTATTATGTCTTGTATGCTGAACTTCTCCCTATTACGCAGGATTGGCCGTATAAAAATAATAAAACGCCAATTTCGTGACAAATTATCATCTATTTGCGTCATACTTTTTCATGGAGAAGGAACTAGACAAGCAGTTGTATGCTAATGGGTGTTCTTTTTGAAAATGTTTTATATTTGTCAATATTCATTTTATGTGTTTCATTTTATTTTTTTGTTGATGTCTTTGCAAATTGGTCTACGTTATAATTTTAACCGTTTGTTGATTTCTGCGTGATTTTGATCGTTGTTAAAAATTTTAGGTTTTTGAAAACAATAAAAGTTTAAACCGTCCCGATGTTTTTAGCTTTTCGCACGTGTTAGTTTGTCCTGGGTTGATTTTTTGTGCTTAGTGATTACTGACTAGTGACCACTGATTATAATCAAAGCGCAGGCAAGAATTTTTAACGGGAGTTTGAAACTAAAAGCCGGGTTTTAACTCTGATGTTGTCACTCTTTTCATATGCGCAAAAAGTTATTGATTAATGTGAAAATGCATCAACCAACGCAGTATTTATAGGGTATCGTTTGGAAAAAAATTATTCAATTTGCGAGAAATGTTTTTTCAGCTTGTTTGGTCCAAAATATGTCCGATTTGGACCAAAAAACACATACAAAATAACTCGGATATTTCTGATATGTATCGGAAATTTCCAACATATTACGTCCAAAAAATAGTGCTTTAAGTCTGACGAAAACACCTGCAAAATGAGTAGAAAATTTCCGATATATAAAATAAATTTAAATATCAAAAAAATTTAAATAAACACCTTGTGAAATTTAAAATTTCCGATATATATCAGAAATTTAAATAAACACCTTGTCAAAATATACATCATAGCGAAAATATACACCATATCGAAGTCAGGAAAATAAACTACATGTCGAAAATTTAAATTAAATGATAACTTTTTGCAAATCTACGCTATATTTATGCTTTGAAATAACAAGAAATGTTGTTAGCATAAAAACCGCTACAAAAATTTATGTCTATGTCCAAACTATTTACCATGTAAAGTGCCTGAAACACAACCAATTTTCTTAAAATTTGTTTTAAACAATAGCTGAAATCAAACGCTTTACGATCCAGTTGAAAGTTTAAAAATCCAACCAGCAAAGTTATGATTTTTTTTGGAACACTTTCAAGAGTTCTTACGTTATAAAAGATAGGCGGCGTTTGTTTTTTTGAACCAGTTCGCTTTCCATGTTGTTCTTAACGCTCAACTTATACAATAGAGAAATGGAAATGTCCCACAAAAGTCACGTGACATTTTAGTTCTAGATTTCCAACTTGGTTCACGATGGACTTGGTCAAAAATTTACGACATATTTTACGCGTTTTGTTTTTGCGTTTTGTGTTCACATAATAAGTCGGAAATTTCCGGCTTAATTTAAAGGAGTTGTTTGGTCCAATTCGGAGCACAATTTTTCGGACATAATAAGTCGGAAATTTCCGATATATATCGGACGGAAGTTTTTTGCCATTGTTAACTATGTTAACTACTAACATGTTAACTACTAACAGTATAACCGTCGTAGGACGGAAGTTTTTTGTTATTGTTAACCATGATAACTACTAACTAGAACTTCAACGATTAGGTCATAAAATGCTTGTTAGTACCGACAACAATAGCTGTTGATCTCAACTTATCAACAGCCATGAACACCGCCCGGCGTTTTTTGCGATTGCGCAAGAGCGGTAAACAACATTGTTACGCAATAATCACACTTCACATTTGAGCAACGCTAGCGGCAAAGCGAACGTACGCTGTGATGTTACTACACTAGCACATCAACCTAGAAGGCTGGAACTAAAATCATCTTTTCTTACGGCAGATCAGTGAATACCGGCTATAAAGCACAAAAGCTGCAGAGCCAATCGGGGCAGGGGGGAATTGAATCCTGAACCCCCCTTCCCCCTTTATTACACTCTTGGTGATACTATTCGTTGTTTTCCGAAAGCGTTCAGCTTGTTTCTTGTTTATTATGCTTTCTGTATGTACGATATTTGTAAACAATATGAATAATAAATGATAAACAATTGAATTTAAGCTAATGAAGTTGGGGATTTTAGGAGAATCTTTTAATCAAACGTAACCATAAGGAATAAAGGAAAGCAACAAGTGGAAAAAAACAAAATTTGAAAAAAGATGAAAAGTACTACAAAAAAGGAAGTAATATGAATTGAAAAATCAATTTACGACCGGTTTCGCCTCAACTAAGGCTCATCAGGTGAATGTAGATAAAATAGGAATAAGTAGGAACAAAAAGAAAAAAACATCTGGTTAAAAATCCTGTAAATTAGGTAGCACCAACGAACTAAAGAAACTTTCATTTATTATTCCGCAAGATAACGACACTCTTCATATCTTTTGCGGCGTTCAAAGCACAACATCAAATATGAGGCCAATTCAAGCACAGCGAGTTCACCAGAAACGCAAGTCAGAGATCCCCCCTCCCCCCATGTCAGTCAAGGAATGATAAACTTCAAAAAAATTATTGCTGTTGCTACCATAATATGGTTATACTCTTTGAGTGTCTATAGAACAACCAAAGGCGAACATAGAATAGTAGCATATAAATTGGTATGCGTAGAATACAGTAACTGCGAATAAACTTTACTGCCAAGATTGGTGTCATTTGAACGTGCTTTTCTTATATGTTTATAAATCCTTCAGTAATTACTCTATTTTGAAGTCATCCCTTGACTCTAATACCATGTTCCATCACTACTAGTTTCCATAATCAATCGTTCTGAGGTCAGCTAATAGAAGGAAATGATTCAGATGTAAAAACAATCGAAGTAAGGAAAGTGTTGGTGTTCTTTGCTTATTAACAGGTTAAGTTACTCCACCATCTAATCGCGCGAATGAGTGTGATAGAGAATGTCTTTCGCTGAAAAAATGAAACTTTTAACAACTGCTAAAGTTTGCTTACACATTTGCGCCAGCCTTTTATGGGTTCATTCTGGAAACAGTCAAGGTAAGCTACGATATGTTTTACAAAAAATGTTACTTAGAAATTAGCCTATCATTTAAGAGATTTTAAAATACTCGTCGCATTAGCAAAATTCGGTTGATTTATTTTTTAAAGTGCTTGATTCCAATCACAAAAAGCTAAGGTACTTCTCGCTTGAAGTGAAACAACAGAAATGCAAAGCAAATTAGCATTAAAGTAAGAACAGAAAGAAGGTCGACTTACCTTTTTGAATTCAGCAATTGGTTGCCGCATGAAATTTAGTATACGTTTTGAAGCAACTGGGTAAAATTTGAAAAAAAACTTCAATTTATAACTTTGCTTCAGCACTGGTGAATAAGATTTTTAAATTGCGAAAAAAAATTGAAAAAAAACGCATCCTGTTATTTATCAGTACAATTAATTTGCTCAAGAAATGAAAACATTTGATTGCAAAGCGTTATGATGATTCGAGAGAACATTTTCGTCTTTCGATGTGAAATATTACTGTAAATATGCCATCATTTTGTAACGGTGCTATTATTATTATTTTGATGTTGCTATTTCATTACTTTTAACGGCATTAAAGAAAGACCACATCAATAGGTACAGGGTTTTTTGGTCTTCTTCTATTATTAAAAGGTGAATGTTTCATTTAACGTTCAAACCTCATCATTCAATACAATAACACAGAATCGACACAACACGCTACAAGACATAAATATAAGACAGGCACGAAGTGCAACCGTTCTCATTGCCGATGAGTTTTTGGCATTATTGATGCTATTCAAGAATCTCGATGAGGCATGCCATCATTGCTTCAAACTTTGCTAACTTTTGTTTTGACATTAGCCTATGTTTAAAAAACTAAGGATCATTGAAATGGATTTGATGAAATGGTAGGTTACTTTATTTAATCATAAATATTGAAAACAGAGCACGGAAGCATGTCAGATTTGTAACCACAAAAAACATAAACATACTTAGTTAATCAAAACGTACGACAGTACCCAAAGTTTTGCCCTTATGGGCCTCATCAGG
Organism: Trididemnum miniatum; assembly: GCA_964006365.1. NCBI lineage: Eukaryota > Metazoa > Chordata > Ascidiacea > Aplousobranchia > Didemnidae > Trididemnum > Trididemnum miniatum. The sequence continues at coordinate 24,243,525 of OZ023242.1, read as the reverse complement.
TAATAGACGATAGTCTTCAAAGACCATCGTCTATTACCACGGCTGCTAATGTTAAACTTGTATATATATAAAATTCAACTTGTTTTATAAGGCGATTGTTAATATTTTGCACGTAACTGTTGAGACCCATAAGGTCGAAACTTTGCGCACTATCGTACGTTTTGATTTACAACTGAGTATGTTTACGTTTTTGTGGTTACAAATATGACATGCTTTCTTGTTCTGTTTTATTTGATTTTTGCCCGCCCCAAGTCAGACGAATGAGCTGACACTGCACATTATGCGCCTCTTCATTGATCATAAATATTGCAGCTAAAAAACAGCCAAAAACACTTGGATGAACGTTTTGGCTCTCGTCTGGAACCAATGTCAACGCCATAAGCCGACGCCGAGGTGGGTCTTATGCCATGGAGCAAAAGCTAGTTGCACATACATGGTGAGTGGACAATGGCACCAGAAGTCAGCCGAACGTCCACCCAAGTGTTTTTAGCTGTTTTTTTAGTGTGACATTTATAATTAAACTGTTATTTTATTAATTAGGTAACAAGTGATTTACTCGTTGTGAGTGACTGCAACATGACGTAACAGCGTCGCGAGTGGTTAAATCTTTTGCAGGACAAATTCATGCGTTACTAGAGCTTTGAAGCATGTTTCAAGTGGCTGCTCACTCGAATAGCGCAAGCTTACTTCACAGTTCATATTGTTATGCTATATACGTGTGAAGAAAATTTATTTGCATTATAGAATTTCAACGCGTGTCAAGTGGTTTTATCTGACAATTTTTCAGATTCAATATTAGAGTAGTGTTGCTTTTATTAGAACATGTTTGTTTCTGAATCGGTGTTATGAATAGTTTTTTGAATGTTCTTTTTTGTTTCCGTCTGATATCAATTCATAACAACTCGCATGAAACAATGAATCATTTGGTATGAACTCAGAGTCGGAGAAAAAAGGAAATGATTCAATAACAAAAACAAACGATGAGACGAAAAAACATTGCATGATGAGTGGCTGGATTGTACTGTAACTGCGCAAACAACTTGGATATATTTTGTAACCGTGATTAGCATTTGTTGAATTTAGAGTGCAAACTCAATTTTCATCTTATTCCGCGCAAAAAATCGCAAAATCTCAAATTAGCTCTTGTTACGAAAACAATTTCATATAAGTTAATTGGCTATTCCTTTGTTACCAATTTTGCACAATATTAAACTTGAATTGAGTTAGAAAAACCATGCTTGAAAAATCGTACTTGATCAAGCAAGATGTCGTGCTGATTTGCCGCATGTAGAGTTTGCCCCAAGTAAACGCACATAATTCTTACCTGATCACGCGTGGTGCCACAGATAATCTTTGATTGGATGGAGTGCAGTGGCGCGGCCAGCCAAAAATTTTTTTTTGGGGGGGGGGCAAAACTTCATAGGCTTTTCCAGTGGCGCACCCAGGATTCGGCAAAGGGGGTGCCCGACCGAGGGTGTGGAAGCTTCGCCCCCAGCCCCCACGGATTTTCAGTTTTTTTTGCAAGAAAAAAACCCATTTTAGCGTATTTTTTTTGTCGAAAAGTGGTGTGGTCTTAACCCGCCCCTGCTTGCGTTATTAGTGGGTTTACGTTATAGCATTAGCATTTTTGTTTGTACGTTAGTGGTAACTGAAAATATTTCGTGGGGGGGGGGGCAATTGCTCCTTTTGCCCCCCTGGCCAAGATCTGGATTTTAACAAACTTTTCTGTTGTAAGCATTTAGACAAGTAGAATATTTACATTTACATATTTTTCGAAATCGTCCCATTTGCCCTTTTCACAAAAAGTTCAATTCATTTTGTTATGTTGGCTGTAACTATGGCACTGATACACAAATCAGCTTGAAGCCTGTTTGTGGATTGCTCTCCATTCTCGCTTACCTCTCAACTTATACAATGGAATGGTGTCACAAAATTCACGCGACATTTTTGTTTTAGATTTCCAACTTGGTTCGCGATGAACCATGTTGAAAATTTCCGACTTGTTTGTGCTTTTTGTTTTGTATTGCTTGTCAAGACATAATAAGTCGGAAATTTCCGACTTACTTTCTAGATGTTTAATGGTCCGACTTGGTGCATAATTCGTCGGATGCAATACGTCGGAAATTTCCGACATATTAGGTGTTTTTTGGTCCAAATCGGACATATTTTGGATTGAATAAGCTGAAAAAACATAGGTTGCTAGTCAAACAAATTTTTTCCAAACGGCGCCCCATACAGTATTGCATAGAATGATGTGTTGCAATGGCCTGATCACTTTTCGCAATTATTTTTACTACGTGCTTGCTCCAAGTTGTAGCCTTACGATGATGGTACTAAGCATCTGTTCAATATCATTTTAACGCATTTCACTAGTCAAATAACCTGACTTCGCGAATATTTAATGACAAGTTGTGGCTTAGACGGAAGAATTTGGTGAATAAATTAAAGCAATTCATACCACTTATATAGTTAAGACAATCACCTACAACAGGACTTCCCAAACTTTTTCGCTCGCGACCCCTTTTAATCTCCTAAAATTATTCGCGACTCTTCACGGGTAAAATGACAAACAGAGCGAACTATGCACTTGTGATAATTATATTGAAAGGCGAAAACTAAAAACAAGTCACCGTTACTTAATTATTTATTTATTTTTTTATACTTTTATTGCATATTTATCCTCCTATCACGAGAAAGCGATCAATGCGCTGTACGAGCTTGCTTAGGAGTTGCCAGCCATCTGTCTACCACACCAAGATGGGGATATCCCGCTAAGTGCCTTTCCCAACGGCACAACAAGTAAACTTGCCGGCTTGCTACTGTCCCTTTAATGCTGAGCGTCAAGTAAGGAAGCTGTAAATATTATTGGTTTGACCCGACTCGGAATCAAATCCAAGTCTACAACTCCCGAGGCGTACGCTTTTACCACTCGGCCATTGGAGCTGTTGATGCCCGCAGTATACACTAGTTTACACTTAGTAGCTTATTAGAAACAAAAACAAAAAAGCAAACATATTTATGTACTGTGATGGGTGCAATTGCTTTCTCCTACAAATTAAATCCAACCGCGGCTCAATAACTGTTAATGCCGGTCTCAAGACGGTTTCAGTGTTGCTTATGCAGGAACGATGTTTTGCCGTCAACGTTGAACATGCAGACTCGCATAGGCACATCGAGACAAACGGCCGGAGTGCGGTTACTGCCGAGTCCGATAATAATGGATATTTATCCTCCTATCACGAGAAAGCGATCAAAACGCTCTACGAGCTCGCTTGGGAGTTGCCAGCCATCTGTCTACCACACCAAGATGGAGGAATCCCGCTAAGTGCCTTTCCCAACGGCACAACGAATAAACTTGTCGGCTTGTTCTCCACACTGTCCCTTAATGCTGAACGTCAAGCAGGGAAGCTGTGAATACCAATTTTAATGTCATTGGTTTGACCCGACTCGGAATCAAACCCGAGTCTACAGCTCAAGAGACAGACGCTCTATACCACGCGGCCATCTGAGCTGTTGTTACGCGACCCCTCGCGAGGTCGTGACCCCCAGTTTGGGAAGCCCTGACCTACAAGACCAAGACCTAGCAAATTTTTCAAGACCAGAACTTTGATTTTTTTCAAGACCAAGACCATAAAAATGGAATGAGAATTAACAGTTTATCACTTATCGCTATTTTTCTATAACAGCAAAAAAGAAACGGGCTAAATATATACAGAATATTAAAAGAAATAAGAACAACACAATCACCTACACGCTGTTGGATATTTTTTTCCAGCTGTGCAGGATCACTTAAACTTTTGCTAGATGCTTTTTAGTTCTTTCGGTCTTAAGACCTAACTAAATGGTCAAGACCAAGACCGCAAATGGTCAAGACCAAGACAGCAAATGGTCAAGACTAAGACCTAAAAAAAAATGGTCTTAAGACCGGTCTCAAGACCAAGACCGGTTTTAGGACCTTCATCACTGATCCATACACAAAACTGGGTCGAATAAGCGAGAAACATCTGACGATTTTATATTTTTCCGCGTTTTCTTTTGATGTTCTGATCTGATTTTGTGGTAACATCTTTTACAGTTATCCTGTAGAAATTCAGTTGATTTGGTTGCAAATCATTAAGAGTATAAGCCTACATTTTGTCCCAACCGGGGCTGCGAACTCGAACTTGAACTCGAATAAACTCGATCATTTTTCCGAACTTGAAAAAATATTTTTTTTGAACTCAAACTCGAACTTGAACTTGCATAAAACTTCGAGTTCATTATAAAGATGGTAAAATTGTTGAAATGAAAGTTCACTCCAAAATATAGTTTGTTGTTCAAGTAGTCACAATCCGTGTAAATTGAAGTTATGATTTTACCAAAAGAAAAGCTACATGTCGCTTATTTGTTCATGCTATTGCGACCTACAAAGTCTAGAGCTGCGAACTCGAACTTGAACTCGGTCGTTTTTGCCGAACTCGAACTTGAACTCGAAAAATGAAATTCTCAGAACTTGAACTCGGACTTGGAAATAGCTTTTGAACTCGAATCTGAACTTGGTTAAAAATTGATCGCGTTCACAGCCCTAGTCCCAACCAGCTACTCCGCTATACTTAATTACTTTCCAATGATAAACTACTACACCATGGATGCTGTCATGTTGTGCCTACTAGTCAAAGTAAGGATTCACCGATAACCCAATTATCTAAGTTCCAAAATAAATCAATTGGTATGTTAAATAATATTGGTTTGAAAAATTATGGATTTGCATTTGATCTTGGGCTCAAAAATGGTATCTCAAATGTGTTGTCGCGAATATTAGAGCAGGATTTGATACTTTGGCATTAAAATGCTTGCACTTTTACAGATATTGATGAATGCGCAGTAAACACGGATGACTGCGCGGCTGCTCCTGCCGTGTGCACGAACACCGTGGGAAGCTTCACGTGCTCTTGTCCTAGTGGTTATACAGGAACTGGATTCAGAGCAGATCCGTGCGTAGGTGAGCTTTACCAACATCAGCAAATGATAAAAAGCATGTTGATTGCTGTGTCTTGCACCTACTTTCTTAAATTGGCATTTCGACATCGTCGATTCAGCGCTGCATTCATCAACAGTGTTGTGTGTGGCTAATTTTTGTATTAAGCTATTTTCGTCTTATACTTATTGAGCTCTTACATTATGTTGTGGCACGTGCATAAAGAGCTAACAAAAAGAGTAAACGCTGATCGCCTTGAGGAAGGTTCATTCCTCCTAGACTAGATTGATTTGATACAATCACAATTTTAAGAACACGGGGGATAAAAATTCAATGAGTAAATAAATGAACGATAAATAATTGAGGTCATTTTCAAAATATTGAGCATCAAATTTAACAATATTCACGGGAGACTTTGCGTTCTTCAAGTCAACTCCCACCACAAATTTAATATCAAACGCTGTCGGCTCCAGCTTCAAGTCATCACATAAGGTCTGTACCTTCTTCAGTAGGACTGAGTCATGTCGCTGACATTTCGTTCTTTTCCTATGAATTTTGGATTAAAAAAGATTTGTAAGGTATAGAATTTCGCAGAGTATGAGAAAGGCAAGTTGCTATGACTTGCAAAAGTGGAAATAGCAATAAAACTATAAAAAAAGTTTGATGTCTCGACAAGTTTTAGAAGTGCACTAGCATGAAAAATTAAATGTTGCAAATCCTAAAATTTTGCAGCAAGTGCCTTGTAATAGAAAATCCAACTTTTTTCTTGAGTTGCCGATATCGCTACTATCAGCAAAACTGTGTCCTGTTTTTGTTTTTTTTTCTATCGTAATTGAGATGTTTGTAGTCCACTTTTTAAATAGAACAATTTCCACAAGCTTTCAAAAAATTCTTAATCACAAGTTTAATAAGACTTGAGGGTGGCGGAGTATCACTAGTGCATTCCATTCACCACAAAAAGCGGTATATTGCTGCAAGTTTACAGGGATTTCTGTGTTAATTGGCAAAGTGAAAATCGTCATCTACCTTTTGGAATTGTTCATTAAGAAGCAAGTGTGTTGCAGCAACAGCAGGATTGAGACATAGTCATAACAATACAGTGCATTTACTAATTTGTTTAACCTCTGGAATGCAATAATGATACTTCGCAATCCTCAAGTCTTATCAAATTGGTGAGCTAAACCTGTTAGTCTTCACACCAAACTCTTGCCTTGCCTCCGCTGATCTACCGTAACAGCCAACTTTGCATTGTTATCGCTCGCTCATCACTTTTATTATATGCTAAGTGACTCGCCTGAGCTGTTCAAGAACTCAGTCTACCTTTCAGTAGTCACTGGTTTACTGCTACAATGACATCAAAACTAACACATTAAATTCTCGTAACATCACTCAAGCAAATGTCTTTGGTATAATAAACTACATTACTGAAAAGAAACGCGACGTGACGAGTGAAACGGCGATCACTATAGTGAAACCTACAATCGCCTATTTTTGACGTTTGGAATGGCAGATGTAGTTATCATAAAACATATAGCTATTTAATAAAAATGTCATGTGTATTTACGAGTACACCCTGTAAGAGGCTGAATTTCAAGTTTACACTTATTCTAAATAGCAATACATGTTCTTCTCATTATTATTTTTATTGCTTTAAAATTAGGTTACATTTCTGAATTTTTAGGTAATTGCAACTGGGTTGTGACGATTTACAATGTTGTTCTACTAAGCCTATATTTTACAGAAGATGATTTCACACAATTTAATTTCGCTATTGCGTTTCTGATAAACAATGTTTAAACTTGCCAACTAAGCGTCGGATAAGGGCTCTTTGTTGGCAAAAAATGAAAATTTCAATTGGCTCGTTGGGGTTTTTAACTTTATTCAATAAAGCTAAGTTTTTGCGTGATATATTGTTAGGTCAAATGGCAACTTTTTATTGCTATTACAAAGCAAAAAAATTCTTTCTATTTTCGCTCCAGCCTACTGTTCAATCGGCTACATCTCACTTTATCTCTTCTCTTATTTTTCAAACTACCTGTCATGTCATGCTAATTCATGAAGCATACTATACAGCATACACTGTAGCTAAGCTGAGCTTTATCATGTATTTTTTAAATTGCTTGGCGCAAACAGCAAGCAATAGTTGCTTGAACTGAACAAAAATGTCTGCTAGCCAAGCCCGCTCATTAGAGACATGCGAGTTTTGTAGTTGCAAAGTAAAACTTGAAACAAAGTATACCGGTGGCATACTTATTATCAATGTAATGTACCCAACACAGCAGAGCCTTACATTCCTATTCTATTCGCCTATCTTCACAAACCCGATTGCTAATCACATGCCACAAGCGAAGCCGCGACGAGAATCGAACCCAAAACTAGTGCAACGCTTCCCCATAATCGCTGCACTCTAAGTCATTGGGTCATGGAAAAATCGCAGTAAACTCGCAAATAATGGCCATTGTAAACCCACGCGTTGTCCGAACAAAGCAAAATTCTGCTGGTGTTGGGTATATTACATAAAAATGCATGCCGGATTGCCGGTGCACCCAACTCAGTCCAGGAACGATTCCTAGTTAGTAGAAATTTGTTTAAAATGCCTTTTCAGATATTGATGAGTGTACTTTGCTGACGGACAACTGCTAACGTACACTCGGCATGTGTATGAACACTCCTGGAACTTCCTGGTGTATGAACACTCCTGGGTCCCGGATCGCGACACCATCCCCCCGACCCCCACCGTTTTCCAAGCTGCCGACCCTTACTCCACACTTTTTACGTCAAATCGTCCTCGCATCAAGTCGTGTTCGCGTCAAATCGCTCGCGTCAACTTTGTTCGCTTCAAATCGTCTGCGTCAAATTGTCATGTACCCTTCTCTAAGTCCCAAAATAAATCAATTGGTATGTTAAATGATATTTGGTTACTTGAAAAAATAATGGGTTATGGATTTGGATTTGATCTTGGGCTCAAAAATGGTATCTCAAATGTGTTGTCGCGAATATTAGAGCAGGATTTGATACTTTGGCATTAAAATCCTTACACTTTTACAAACATTGATGAATGCGCTATGAACACGGATGACTGCGCGGCTGCTCCTGCCATGTGCATGAACACCGTGGGAAGCTTCACGTGCTCTTGTCCTAGTGGTTATACAGGAACTGGGTTCACGGCAAATCCGTGTGTAGGTAAGCGTTACCAACATCAGCAAATGATAAAAAGCATTTTGATTGCTGTGTCTTGAAACTTACTCGCTTAAATGAACATTTCAACAACTCATATTCAGCTGTATTCATCAACAGAGTTATGTGTGGCTAATTTTTTTATTAAGCTATTTTCGTCCTATATTTACTACGCTTTTCCATGAATTATGTTGTGGCCTGTGCATAAAGAACTGATAAAAAGAATATAAGCTGTTCGCTTTGAGGAAGGTTTTCATTCTTCCTACATTGATTTGATACAATCACAATTTTAATAACATGGGGGATAAAGTTTAAATAAGTAAATAAATGAACGATCAACTGCTGAGGTCATTTTCAAAATATTGAGCATCAAATTTAACAATATTCACGGGAGACTGCGAAGTGAATTTGCATTCTTTGATTCAATTACCACAAAACACTCTCGACTCCAGCTTCAAGTCATCACATAGGATCTGCATCTTGCGTATGGTATAATAATTTGGGGGGCAATTTATTCTTTTTATCTAACAAAGTTAAAAACCTTGCAAAATAAAGCCTTGAGGATTATCTCCGGCGCTCATTTCCGTGACAACGCTATACCGCTTTACGAAAACCTCGATGTCCTGCAACTAGATGACTTGTATTGCTATGAAACTGCCAAATTTGTATATTGCTGTCTTCAAAACCAAGAACCAACTCCATTCCTTAATTATTTCACTAAAGTCAGTGAGGCCTCTCAAAGAACCACTAGACAATCAATTGATGAATTACGCTTGTATATTCCACGGTACCCAACTACAAGATTACAAAGATCCATTGAGTATCAGGGAGTCAAAAAATGGAATGCTTTTCCAAATGAAATTAAATCTTCAGAATTCAAACGTTTGAAGATACAACTGAAAAAATTTCTCTTGTCCAGTTATGATGATTACTAAAATGATTATTTGCAACTATCGATTCGAGTGAAGTACTGATGGTCTGCACTCGGCAATAGCAGTTGCAGGCCAAGGTGCTGCGCATCTAAGGTTACCTTGGTCGCCCAAATTCAACAAAGTCATTAAACTAATCGACAAATTTAACATCTCTCACTTTAATGACCAATACAAATTACACCGACATTGGGTGGCTGCTTGACGGTCCTTCGCAGCTTCCCAGTCGCAAATTAATGTAAATAACTTGTGTTATGTATTTATTATATGCAAATCGTGTTGTTCATAGTGCGACAAAATAAATGTGTTCTCTTCTGTAACTTCCACTGTAGGGATGGACCATGACGCTGACTACTTTGTTCGTTCTAATGAGTACATAACTTTTGTAATAATAGGTTCATGTGTGAGCTTGACCAGAGTTTCCAACGCTTGTTGATGTTGGATATACTGCTGATGGGAAGCTTTGCAAATGCATGCACGCTTTATTGTACAAAATATATTTAAATAAATAAATAATCGAAAACCACTTCTACATTTGCGTCGTTATTTTTTATCAACTCAACCAGTAATGCTCAAATACTTTAAAACTGTTAATAATACCAAACTGAATTTTACTTCGGCTGATCAAAAATATGCAATGAAAATTTTCAGCTGTTATCAAAAGTTTGTACCGCTAATGTAGCATGCTTTTGATGTACATCATTCATGATTTACGTCAAAATGGCCTGTAGTGTTATGTAAGCAAGGATACTTTCTTTAAATGATTTTTATACTAGTAGCAATAGCCAAAATTTTATGTAGTTTTCAGCAAAACACGGACAATGAATTTTTAGACCCAAACATTTTGTACAGTGATTAAGTCAACTGCTATGTTAGTACAGTTTAATGACATATTTCCTCTGCGCTACTGGTTGTCCTAAAGATATTAAAAAATGATCATGCTGTAATTGTTTTTCAAAATCAGTCCTGAAAAACTAGTTGCGAAAACATATTGTGTTCTGGTTTACGAAAATTGACGATCGTTTACAAGTTTATCACAATCCCATTTCACATAATCATGCAAAGTGATTGGGTGAATATTGTCACAGAATTTGGCACATCAGCGCACAAATCAAGCAATGAACTTAATAGTATTTTAGGGCCTTTACAAACACTTCATTTGAGAACCTCAAATGGAGTTACTAAATGCTACATCAATTGGTTTTGCTCGTAATGTTAGTTTGCGTAGCACTAGCAATTATTATTAGAAGTTTTTATTGAAGTCACAAGTTTTATTCTTAGTTAGGGCCTATATTCAATCAAATTTTTGAAAAATTTCCAGGAAGAAAGCTTTGTTGAGGGTGCGCAAAGATTTAGCGTTACCCTCATAAGTAGAAATTTGATTGAAATGCATTTTCAGACATTGATGAGTGTACCATGATGACGGACAACTGTGAACGTACACTCGGCACGTGCACGAATACTATGGGAAGTTTCACATGCATGTGCAATGCCGGATATAGCGGAGATGGAACACGAGGAATGTGTTTTGGTAAGTAAATATCTTTACCACAATGTTTAGTTTTAAATGTTTATTTTTATCAAGTTTTAGAGCTGCGCAAAACATGAGATGATGGCATATCAGAAAGTTTTGCCATAGACACAGAGCAATTTTTCCGCGAATTACCATCACTTTACTGAGCTTTTGCTGATGTAACACGCACAACATTTTGTTTGTAGTTGGTTCGTAACTTTTCTGCGTTACTATTTCTTTACTACGGAATTATTGAGAAACTAACAGTAACATGATCGTGCACCAAAAAAAAAAAAAACTATCTGGTTGTCCAGGAGGTTGATGAGTCTGATGACCACTAAAAAACATCAGCGTGAAATGGGTCGGGATATGTAAAACCTAACTGTGGTTTGCTTTTTTTTCCAAAAAAGCTCCTCACCAAATGACTTTTGTGCGTTTTATTTTTAATATTTTTTGTCAGTTTTTGCCAATGGTGCGTTGTTGCAACAAATAAATTTTTGGAAACAACCTTGCCTTTTGAAAAATAAAAAACGTTGTTCAAAGCGAACATCCAGATTAGAAGATAAAAACGTTTTGGCGCTTGATGGTGTAAAATTGCCCTCTAATGCCCTAATTTAATTTCTGTTATTTGACAATACTTAATTCAAGTCCTATAGAGCGATTGAACTGGATTACCTATTTTTACGTTTAGTTAAGGCTATTGCTGCCGCCAAATGGCAGCAACATCATTTCAAAGAAGTTTATTTTTGTGAGCAACAGTTGATCAAGTGGTTTCTGTGTCGGGCTCCGGAGCTGCTTTTGCGTGTTCGATGCTTAACTGGGTCATTTTTCATGATGCGTAATTGCGTATGTTTCACTAATATAAAACCCTATAAGCTGTAATTACGAGGCGTAGAAAAAAAAATTGTGAGCAACATTCTTGACTAGTAAAGCTGAGCACAGGACGTGTTTATTAACATGTTGATTACTCAGCTGAACAGCGTGCAAGCAGTGCTTGCATTCGCAGAGCAAATATTTAATTTGCAACACATGTTTTTTCAGCTTATTTAGTCCAAAATATGTCTGATGTGGACCAGAAAACATCTACAAAATAAGTCAAAAAAACCGTCGGCCTTGGTCACGTAACATCGGCAAGCATAGGCCTATGCCGAAGACTAGTGTAATTCGATTATAAAGTGTTTTGCTTGAAAAAAAAAAAAAATAAAGAAATAACCCCTTAGTGTAGGAGTTTCAGGAAAATCAAAAATAGTGTATTACTTGACAACAATTACATTGATTTAAAACGTAATTTGTGATTTTCAAATTAATAATTCCAAAGTGCATATTATCTGCACATACCTTGTTGTAGTCACTTAATTTATGTAATAACTAAGGAAAAAAAAAAACGATCAAGTATTGCACCATTTTAATAAACAGCATTAATTACTCGAATGTAAAATTAATACATTGGAGTCTTGCTTTCATAGTTGTGACTCAGTAGATAGAAATGACATTTTAAGTAGCATGGATACTGCTCGAAACTACCTAAACCAGTTGCTGGAAAATAATGACAAAGGTGCTTCCGTACGTATAGTATAGCGCTCGTTGGAGGGAGTGTGAAAAAATCTAAGTATTGTTTTGGTTAAGAAAACGTCGCAGCGATGAACAATGATTAGATTATTGTGAAACTCACAAGGTGTTGGCCTATTGATTAGCCAGCATAAAAATGTATTACACGAACTAGTTGATTTTTACGTATCCCCATACTCTGAAGACCAGCATGTAACTGAAAATGCGTGTTTCGATTTTTAATAAAATTTTTCCCCAATAACTATTAGTGCAACTGAAAAGCAAAAATGTGTTAGACCAATAACTGAAAATGAATGTTAATTCAAAGCCGTTTTAATTGGGCGTTTAAAAGTGTTTTGTTAAGTTGCTCTACTTTTTTAATGGAAAACTTACCATTATGCAACTCCTGGTATAAAGGCGTAATATTATCCTAGTTAGCTACGCCCAAAGGTGCGTTTACCGATACGCGACACGCGGCACGCGATGACGCGACTAAAGTCATAATGTAAGCAATGATGTAAGTAAATGTAGAAAAATTTCGCAGGTTTTCGCGTGATCGGTGAACAGTAAAATAAAACAAACAAGGTGCGAAAAATTTTTGACAAGTTCCGCATATCGCGTTGCCGCGTATCGCGTATCGGTAAACGCGCCTTAAGTCTGGTAAAAGATCCTTAAGTGCTTCCAATTACAGGCCATTAACGTTGTTTAATTTCAACCGAAACCATTTCAACCGAAACCAAAAACAGATTAATTTCTTTTCTGCCTAAATCAATCAACAATGACCCTAGAAGTTTAACATTATAAGGTAAAATTACAATACTCATAGGGTTGATTATATCAAAGCTTGTGCGCAAAGCGTCTAATCTATGTTTTTACCCGATTCTTTTACAAAAGAATTGATTCAGGTAATGTTTTAAATTATAAGGGTTCAAAATGAAAAAAAAAAAAAAAAAATGATAGAACAAGGCGGAGCCAAAACGGCAGACAGCAAGAAACACATATCAGCATTAAAATTTAAATTGGATATTGAAACAGGAGATTCGAATTAAATCTGCAAAGTGAAAGCCTTTGAAGCCTCTCAAAAATACTTGACAAATCCTTCACTCTCATCTTGTGTTGGGATTGCTAGGAACTATTTAATGAACGTAGAGAAAATACAACGGTTTCAGAGCAAACAGACCTAAGCAATTCGTATATTCACTAACTTTGATGCAAAAGTCTCAGCAAATGCACTTTATAGAAAATTAGATATACTTAAAGTTTTTAACCTTACAACTTTAAAATTGCTAAACTTGCGTACCAACACTTCAAGCAATCAATTCCTTCTTGCTCAAGTGCATTCTTTAACAAGCTAAATGACATTCATATGATAGGCCTATCGGCATCATACAAGGCCATAAAGCCGCTGGAAAAAAGGATTTCTGTCTTCCTAAAATTTCCACAACCTGTTGCCAAAAATTAATTCGGTATTAGGGGTCAAGATTTTGTTTTTACTGGTTTAGCTGAAAAACCTAACCTTTGAGATATCTAAAATTATTGTTAAAAGCATGATTTTAACAAATTGGATCATTTTCAAGACGAACAAATAGCTGTTAAACTACTGCAACAAAGCCTACACCACGTACTATATCATTTACTCGTGCTCACTAAGTAGTTGCTTGGTTTACGAGACCGTAATCGCTTCTTTTTTGCAGTCTTCCTCGAGACCTGTCCACACTGACGCTCCTTAGTGTTTAAATTTCAATCTACACATTTTTGCTGTTTAGTTTGGTACCAATAATAAACTATGATCAATCATTCAATGTAAGTTATTCCTCGGAGGTTTTATGAGCTAAATGTGTTTGTACCGGTACGCCTGAGTTTGACACTTAGTGTTCAGTAAGGAATGGTTCTTTTACATGAAAACGATCAGAAATGGGCATTTATGGAGATAATTTATCGGTGATAGTTGTCGGCAGTGATGTTGTTAAGACCATTACCTACAAGACCAAAAGCAAGACCTTGTAAATTTTTCAAGACCTAGACCGTCTTTGTCAAGACCAAGACCTTCGATTTTTTTCAAGACCAAGACCATAAAAATGGGATGAGAATTAACAGTTTATCACTTATCGTTATTTTTCTATACCACCAAAAAAGAAACGGGCAAAATATATACAGAATATTAAAAGAAATAAGAACAACACAATCACATACACACTGTTGGATACTTTTTCTAGCTGTGCAGGATCACTTAAACTTTTGCTAGATGCTTTTTAGTTCTTTCGGTCTTAAGACCTAACTAAATGATCAAGACCAAGACCGAAAATGGTCAAGACCAAGACCGCAAATGGTCAAGACCAAGACCAATGCCGTCTTGGCCAAGACCAAAACCAAGATCTTAAAAAATGGTCTTAAGACCTGTCTTAATTCCTTCATTACTGGTTGTCGGCAATAATATATAACCGATTATCGTTATCGCTAGGGCCATTTTTTTTAACCAAAAAAATATATTTTTGACTTTATTTTTGTAAAATTTTGACTTTATTTTGACTTAACCGCTTCCGCGTATTATTTATGTCTTGTTGCACTTTATTAATTAAATATGTTTTATAATCTGCAATTTACATAAGTTTTTTAAGAAAAAGATAGCCTACTTCGAACATTGTCTCAATTACTCGGTGTTGAAGCTAATGCAACAAAGCGACGCATGATGTTGAAACCTAGGATAACGAGCAATTGTGTGTATCGGTATGAATTAGAACAGGGTGGTCCAAACCCGGGCCCGCGGGCCACTTGTGGCCCGCGGCAGCATTTTCTATGGCCCGCGGAAAATTCTGCCAAAAATTCTGGAGAAACTACGAGAAAGTCCCAGTGAAAAATGATAACATCTAAGCCACAGACTTACAACGCACAATCAATTACATTTACTATTGGTAAGAAATGTTATGAACTTATTTAGACTCAACGGCGTTGAGTCAAAATAAGTCAACGCCAGCAAACGTGAAGCAGTTTAAATTAAAACTACCGGTACTCGAAAAACCATTTATGACGTTACAACAACAATTGTAAAGTCATATTTCCAGTTTTAAGGGAGTTTGCTTTGAGAATGTTATCGATGTGTGGGAGCACCTACATCTGCGAAAGTACTTTTTCGGTAATGAAGAGATTGAAGTCTAATGCAAGGAACAGGTTGGCAGATGAAACATTGGATGCCCGCTTGCGACTGGCAACCACTGAAGTTGATGTTGACATAGAACGATTAATCAAGGATGCGTGAACAATAAACATCAAATGACTTTAAATTGTTTGACTGTTGTTTAAAGTTGTCCTAAAACTATTAAATAGAATAGATTCCACAAACTTAGCATAGAATCTATGCTATAGCGTCTGTTTATTATTTGTTCGCACTGATGCAGCTGTATGTGGCCCGCGAATTATGTGCAAAAAATAATCTGGCCCGCGACACTGTCAACCTTGGACCACCCTGAATTAGAATATAATACAAAAATTGCGTTGCTATCGCAACTGTACTGCACACTAACAGTATGTCTATGATTTTTTTAACGAAAGCCACGCAGTATAATTACAAGGACGTTTTATTGTAATACAGCATCATATATTTTTTTACGTTCTTAACATCAAAATTTCTGTCTTTTCTCAGTAATTTATTGAGCATAGAAAACGATCTCTCAACAGTAGCAGAGATTGGCTGAGCTTTTTGCAATAGTGCGTAGCTTGCTGGGTCAATTGTCAAGTTGGTACAGTTTATTATTGTTTCTAAATCAGAGTTGGATAATCGTTTGTTGATGTAGTCTTTAATTGCGCAAGGATCATCATCATCGAATTGCATATTCTTCAGCAGTCCGTATGCTTTGGTTATTGTGCAGGCACTTCCTTCTACGAACTCTACGTTGGCTGCTAGAGTCCGGTATTGATTTATTTTAACCAAGTCCGACACCAAACCTTCGACATTCATAGCGTCTTTTGCTCTGCCTACTAAGACGCCTGCACTTGTCCAATTGTTGACAATGGTACGAACAGCTGGAAGGTTCTCACTATAATATAAGGCAGCTCTAAGCCAAGTTGCCCATCTTGTAATTACAGGACCAGGTGGAGATGGCAGACCAGCATCATGAAAATCTTTCTTGCGATCTTTGTTTTTGATTGTTGCTGCCTTGATCGTTGCTATTACTTCATCAATATTTTTAAAATGAGCACGCACACGCATAGCGCAGTTATGTGGTAAGTGCACAACGCAGGTGACATGCATCAAAGAAGGGTATAATTCCTTTAATGTCTTTCCAGCCGAAGACATGTACCGAGCAGTATCAGTCAAGAACGATGAAAAATTCTCGCATTATATTTCAAGTTGTCGCAATATGTCATCCACAGTGTGCAGAATAATACTGCTATTAACATTGCGACCGCTGTCAAGTCGAAATGAAATGAAATGTTGTGTGGTTTTATGGCGCTTTATAACTGCTAAGGTCCTTTTAGCGCCAGGACTAAATTTTGTCAAGAATTCACTGAAGTATTTTTATTCTCTGTTTATTTCATCCTACGCGCTACACTTAATTGCTGAGCGTTTAGCAAGTGTAACAGCAGATACCAGTTTTAAAGTCTTTGGTTTGACCCGACTGAGAATAAAACTCAGCCTACCAGCATTCAAGACGAACGCTCTTAACCACTAGGCCATGGCTCTGGTTCTGGATGGCAATTAACGAGGAATGTCTGATTTGGAGCATCTAAGCTGCCCACAAGCACACTAATATACTTTTGTTTAGCAACCTCTGTTTCATCCTCAATCAAAAAAAATGTTATGTCACGAAGTAATTCTTGAATTTGTTCCTCTTTGGGATGCCAATTTAGCAACATATGCCCAGGCTGCAGTCTTCGAAGGCAATACTTTTCCCATTCTCGCAAACAGAGACTTTAAAGAAGGATGGTTCAGTTTAGGAAGTGGGATTTATGCAGCTAACAATGAAGAAACAACCTGTTCCTTGAAGTTTACTTGATCGAAATGTAAAAAGGTTTGCTTACTTTGAGATTTGCTCTTTGTCTCCAATTTTCCTTGGTGTTGCTTACTTTTTCGGTGGCTTTCCACAAAAAACTTTTTGTCGCGTTTGACTGACACGTCGCAAAGGTTGCATCGCAAGTCGCCGGTAGGAGTTGCCGAAAACTCATCCGGATATTCCTCGCAAGTTTCCATAACTTTCGCTATAGAAGATTCGGCTTGTTTTGGCATTCTTTGCTTTGCAAGCTACAACTTAAAAGACCACGTGTAAAGAGCGCAAGGCTTAGATAGGATTAGATTAATTGTCTAAAAATTATGTATTTATGTATCAACAATGACGTTTCATGCATAATAAGTGCCATTTCCTTGTCAATTACCGCACGCATTATTGTGACGCTAGTGCAAATATTGCAACTATTTCAAAAGTTCAAAGTCAAATAAAACTGCGCATAAAATTTTACTAGCAGCTCAAAAATTCAAAAAATATTTAAAAAATATAATTTGTTCGTTTTTGTAAGGAAATTTTTGATAAAGACAATTTTGACTTTATGCAAAATTTTGACTTAATTTTGACTTATAAAGTCTACCAAAACAGACTCCTGAACACCTGAAACGAACGTTAGTACACATTTGATCATGGAACAAGGTCCTGAAAAAATTTTGATTTCATTGACTTTAGCGGGCCTTATTTATTATCTATAAAATCTAACAGAGGTTCGATTTTGTTTTCCAAAAAAGTCCCCCACCAAATGACTTTCATGCATTTCATTTTTAAATTTTTGTCACTTTTTGCCAATGGTGGGTTGTTACAGCAAATAAGTTTTTGAAAGCGATGCTCCTTGTCATTTGAAAAAATTTGTTCAAAGCAAACAACCAGATTTGAAGATACAAACATTTTGTAAATTTTCCCTTTAATGCTCGAGCTAAATTTTTATTATTGTACGAAGTTTTAGAGCGTTTGAACATGATTACCTATTTTTTACGTAGTAGTGTGCGTTTATGCGTTTAGATGAGGCCATTGCTGCCGCTAGATGACAGCAACATGACTTTTTAAGGAAGCTTATTTATGTGAGTTGGCCGAGTGGTAGGTGTATTAGGCTCCGAGCTGGCTTCGTAAGTTCGATGCGCAATTAGGTCATCTTCCATGATGCGCATACTTCACTAGCATAAAAAAAAACCGAAGCTGCATTTATGCGGCGTGGAAAAATGAAAAATATATAAAAAACACAGTGAGCAAAATTTTTCACTAGTCGAGTTGAGCGAAGAACGTGTTTATTAACATGTTGACTGCTCAGCTGAGCAGTGTTCCGACAGTGCCAATATTCGCTGAGCAAGTAAGAGGTGTAAGCAAGTTAAAGAGGCCTGCTTGTTTGAATTTTAAGACAAAAAGTGATTCGAAAAGTTATGAAATTGTTGAATTACTGAAACACACGAAATTTCCGACTATTAAGATAGGCCTGCCTAATTGGAATTGCAGACATGAAAGGCCCAAGTGTCAATTTAATGCGCTAAACTAGAAAAGATGTGCTGGAGTTATTTGGGAAGCTAAAACACATGGGTACATTTACAACCTCCGATTTTAAAAAAAGAATCAAATCTTTATTATTCTCGCGGTATCATGCCGAAGCCAGTAAACAAATGGCGGGGCCCATCTTCGTCGCTTAGTGCCTGGATAACACAGCTCTGAAGAAACGTCGCCGCGGTAGCGAGTCGTTGGCGACACGGTGCCGATTTGACCGACCCGGGAATCGAACCCCAAACCTCCCGAACCGATAGCGTGTGCGCTTAAAAACAGAGCTTTCATTCTAATAATGTTTGATTTGTTTGTTGGTTCTGCGTAAAAAAATCGCTTGAACCCAGAAGTGCAAAAATAATATCCGATTCGAATGGTTGATATTCACTAATGGAAGTCGCAATTAAGAACAAAATTTTAGTTTTGAGAGATATTTGCTTTTCAACTGAAGATGAACCAGTTTTTTTTGACTTTATTTTCAGCTATCAGCGGTTTCACCAAATTTGATTTAATTTTGGGAGAGGATTGGAGTGTAGCAGTGGACGATTAAACAAACGCAGATCAGGGTTCTATTCACGCATTTCAAAAGGCAAAAAAAGAGCTGTTATCTTACCTAAAAGTTTTTGATTTATGGGTGATATACTTCGTGAAATTCATCCATCAAAAACTTTTTTAAGCTCAACTCTATTCAGCCACGACATTAGATTTCTTGTAACTTCTAACGGTCGGCGTTGGTCTCATAAAATCGGCAAGCATACTCCAAAGTGTAAAATCAATCATAAATTTCTTTGTATGAGAGTAAATGAAGAAATAGCCCCTTAGGGTAGGAATTAACTGGAAATTTAAAAATAGTGCATTGCTTGACAACAGTTACATTCACTTGATTAAAAACGTAATTTGTGATTTTCAAATTAGTAATTCCAAAGTACATCTCCACATACTTTGTTGGAGTCACTTAATTTTTGTAACAACTAAGAAAAGAAGGGAGGAAAGCAACTTAATAAACGGCATTAATTACTTGAATCTAAAATAAGTATATTGTAGTTTCGTTTTCGCAGTTGTGATTCAATGGATAAAAATGACATAAGTAGCATAAATAGTAAATACTGCTCGAAACTGCCTAAACCAGTTGCCAGAAAATAATAATAAAGGTGCTTCCGTATGGAGTAGAGCTTGTTGGGAAGAGCTTGGAAAAAAAAAATAGAGTTTGGAAAAAAAAGTATTGTTTTGGTTTAGAAAACGTCACAGCGATAAACAATAATTAGATTATTGTGAAACTCACAAGGTGTATTGATTAGCCAGCAGAAGAATGCATCACACACTGGTTGACTTACAAATCCCTTGGTTCTAAAGATCAGCATTTAACTGGAAATGCGTGTTTCCATTTTTAACCAAATTTTTTCCCATCAACTATTTGTGCAACTGAAAAGCAATAATGTGATAGACCAATAACTGAAAATGAATGTTTCAAAGCCATTTTAATTGGGTTTTTAATAGTATTTAAAAGTGTTTTTTTGGGTTGTCTTACTTCATCAATGGAAAATAGAAAACTTACAATTATGCAACTCCTCTAGTATAAAGGTGTAATAACATTATTGCCTATTTCTGGTAAAAGATCCTTAAGTGCTTCCAATTACAGGCCATTAACATTGTTTAATTGCGACTACAAGATTATTTTAAACGTGATCAAAAACAATGTAACTTTTTTTCTGCCTAAATTAATTAACAATGACTAAGAGGTTTAACATTGTTAAGTAAGATCACAATATTCAAAGGGTTGATTATATCAAAACTTGTGCGCAAAGCGTCTAATTTATGTGTATTTTCACCCGATTCGTTTAAAAAAGAATTCATTCAGGTAATGCTTTAATTTATAAGGGTTCAAAATGGGAAAAATAAGATAGAGCAACGCGGATAGACAGCAAGCAGTACATATCTAGCAATAAAATTAAAATTGGATATTGAAACAGGAGATTCAAATGGTAAACCTACAAAGTGAAAATCTTTAAAGTCTCTTAAAAATACTTAAAAAATCAAGTAATGACTAACACTTTGAGAAGCAAAATACATGCACACAACATAATTTTTTTTTATGTAAAAGAAAAGTAAAAGATTTTAAGTAAAAAGATTTTTTAAACGCCTACCCTTTCTTTTCTTTTACTTAAAAAATCCTTCACCCTCATCATCTCGTGTTTGGATTGCTAGTAACTGTTCAATGTACGTAGACAAGATACAACGGTTTCAGAGCAAACAGGCCTAAGCAATTTGTATAATTTGCAAACTTTAATGCATAAGCCTCAGCAAATCCACTTTATTGAAAGATATATTTAAAGTTTTCATTCTTACTACTTTAAAGTGGCTAAACTTAAGAACCAACACTTCAAGCAACCACTCCCTTCCTGCTTTAGTTATTTTTTTAACAAGCTAAATGACATTCATGTAATTTAATCGGCATATTAAGGCCGTAGAAAAAAAATTTCTACGTTGCTAAAATTTCCACAGCCCGTTGCCTAAAATTAATCCGGTATTGGGGGGTCGAGATTTTGTTTTTACTAGTTGAGCTGAAAAACCTAACCTATAAGAAATTTAAAATCAGTGGTAAAAGCATGATTTTAACAAATTGGATCATTTTCAAGACGAACCAACAGCTGTTAAACTACTGGAACAAAGCCTACACCACGTACTATATCATTTACTCGCGCTCACTAAGCGGTTGCTTGGTTTACGAGACCGTAATCGCTTCTTTTTCGCAGTCTTCTTCGAGATCTGTCCACACTGATGCTTGTTAGAGTTTAAATTTCAATGTATAGATTTTTGCTGTTTAGTTTGGTACCAATAATAAATCATAATCAATCATTCAATGTATTTCTCGGAGGTTTCATAGGCTAAATGTGTTTGTACCGGTACTCGTGAGTTTGACACTTGGTGTTCAGTAAGTAATGGTTCTTTTACATGAAAACGATCAGAAATGGGCATTTATCGAAATAATTTATCGGCGATAATCGTCAGCAATAACTTATTACCGATTATCGTTATCGCTCAAGATAATTTTGACTTACTAATTACCGATATCGTTTTTGTAATATATTTCGTTATCGCCCATAAATTATCGCAATAAACGATTCTTTATGCACACAGTGTCCAAAGCAAATAAGTTGGCGCTGTGGAAAAAAATTAACGGTGTCCGTAAAGTCTTGTTACAATTAAATAAATCTCTCTTGGCTTTATTTAATGCCACGGCAGAGTCCGTAAACTGCTCCCTTTTGAAAAATCGAAAAAAAAACATTTTTGCAAGTTGACTTACAAAAATACTTCGTCAAACACATTAAAAATCTATCGCAACATTTATCGGAAAAATTCATTGGCGGTGATTTATCGATTACCGATATCATTTTAAAAATTGTGATTGATCAATTATATATGTATAACCCAGGGATTTTTGAACGAGATTTGACTGTAACTCCTTTCCGATCAACACGTTGCATCCAGTGTAATTTTTGTCCATTGATTTAATGTAAGCTAGTTTGTATATTTTTGGGTGTCTCTTTGTTAAAAACTAAAATGAAGATAACTAAATTTCCAATGTATTCTTACAGACATAAATGAATGCATGATGACTCCTGGCCCCTGCGATATGAACGCTGCATGTGCAGACACTACAGGAAGTTTCACGTGTACGTGCAATGCTGGATTTATGGACACAGGCATGGGACGACCTGGAGACTGCATGAGTGAGAATATTTCAATTGTCTATTACAAAGAAATAAAATTTAAAGAATGAAGTTCAAAATCAAAAAACACAGAAAAATCACAACCCTGTCTGTAATCATCTGTCTATGACTGTCACAAACAATTAAGGTAACGTGGAAGTTTGCTTTTCCGTTCTAGGGCAAAACAATAAATTGTTTTAAAATTGCTAAACGCAAATAACGCAAAAGTGTTTTTGACCAAACGAATTGAAAAACACTTTTTTTGTAATAAACATCTCTTGTTTAACGTTTGAACATATTTCGTTGTAAAGTTTTTTTTGCTTTTACTATTTCGATTTGTTCGAAATACCGTAGACATATCGCAATTTGATTTTGAAATGATTTTGATAGTAAGGCGCAATGCTGTGTGGATTCATCAACAATTGGTTTTTAAAGACAATTTGGATACACATACAATTGAATGTGGAGCTGCTGCGGATTTACTAAATCTGTGTAGTTAATTTCAAGAGTATTATTTTTACAGATATAGACGATTGCCCCGGTAACTGCGCAGCTGCCCCTGCTGGTTCATGTATGGACGGCATCAACTCTTTCACGTGCATGTGTAATACTGGATATACGGGAGATGGAATGACGTGCAATGGTAAGTAAAAGTTTAAACCATGCTTTGCTTTGCATGTGAATAATAGGTGTATGTAACGAGTCAATCTACGGTTGTATAGCTTAAATTAGTGGCAATATGAAAAATGGCTAGTTTCGTTTAAGACAAGCAAATAAACAAATTTTCATCGACATTTCACCACTTTTCTTTTATTTGATATTCTAAATTCGCAAATGCATCCGACAATTTTATACACAAGATTGCATCTGTAGCGAGAAACAGTTTGTCAAGGATTTGTTGTTTACTCACGTTTTTTCCACTGTTTTGATTTGAATTCGTGATTAAATTTTCCAATATGATTTTCTTAAACCTATGTTCCTATGCAATTGACTTGGTTGGAAATCATTGAAAGGCAGGCTTATGTTTTGTTCAGAACTAGCCACTCTGGTTATGGTTAACTGCTCTATACGAATGATGTATTTCACCCACGATGCTGTCAAACTATGTCAAATAGTCCAAGTGAGAATTTACACGTGATCCTGTTCTCTAGAGTCCCGAAATAAATCAACCGGCGCGTTAATGACGTTTCGTTATGTAAAAAAAACAACAGAGATTTTGTGTTTGATCACGAGTCTCAGAATGATATCTCAAATGCGATGTCGAAAGATTAGCGCAAGAACTTGATAGCAGGATTGCGGTATTTTAGGTTCCCAGCTCTTTTCGGTAATGCAATTTGCATTAACTTTTTACGTTTTTTCGCATTGTGTAATGTTACAATGGTGAAAAAAATAAACACGAAAAACAATTAGATATTTCAGCAGTTACGCTTTAGTTTATTCAGGTTGCCCTAGCGGTGATGCACAATAACCACACAACTTATCACGAAAATCAATTTCAAGTTTTTTCATTTGTTCTAGCATGGTAGTCAATATACAGCTACAGCGTTGTAAGCGCACGCACTACAGTGTTACCACGTAACATCATGTTACTGCTCTGGAAGATGTTGGTTATAAAACAGTAGACTTTCTCATGGATAACTCTTAATTGGGTTCACCACAAGAAGTTCAGTGAGTTTGCAAATGGTTTCACTGGCCTGTGTAAAGATTGTGTGTTATAATAAAGAAGTTAAGTTTTTCTTTTTGTTAAGAAAAAAAATCTTGCTCCATCTCATGATTATTATATTTGTGTGCTTAGTGTAATTATTTTATTGGTCAGTTTTTGTAAGCATTTTGTTAAAAAAAAATTTTAAAGCCGCCTGCTGGATTGTATGTTGCACCTCTTCTTTGGTATGAAGCTATCGCCTCTACATCGGTCAGGCTAACACAGATCACTTACAAAGTGTTTACTGTTTAGTGCGACAGAACCACCTCATTGCTCGCTTTGTCTGGAAAATGGTAATTGAGTGAATTTTCCAAGATACCCTTGTGCTGGCGTTTTAGAAGCAGAAGTGCAGTTGTAGATTTGATTGTAATAATTGAACATCTCTCATAGGGCTTCAAATAAAAGAAACACTTGCTTCGCGTTTTCAGTTTTTTCACGTTATTTATTATTATTGTCTCCCGAAATTTGATGCCGTAGTTGCGTAACAGGTTGAGTCAATAACTTCAGAGAATATATTATAGTGAAATAATTATCTTAGATATCTCATGAACAATCTAATAAATTGAAATTTATTAAAGACAAAACAGTCATGTAAGTTTATTTTGCACCAGACGGGATACGTTTCGACTATTAAATAAAGTCTCTTCAGTGGTGCTTAAAACTTCAAATCCATGAAGTAAATCCATCAACATACAATGCATTCTACCTAGCACCTTTAAAGGTTACTTCTATATCAAACTCAAGTTTTTGGCCCCAAACAACGGTACCCAATGAAAGAACCTATAACCACTAACCCACAACTAAGTTCCCGGTAGCCTAACTAGCCCACATCACTAGAAGCCCTTATGGCAACCCACTCATTTGCAGCTGCAGACGCGTTTCGACCTTATTATGGTCTCATCAGTGCAGCATAGCAACCTCCCACCTTCCTGAAAAAAAAAAAAAATTCTAACCTTCAAAAGAACTACACGTTCCAAATCTAAGCCTCTACTCGCTCTGCTCAAGGTAGAAAATTTGAAATAAAACCTTCAAGAAAATAATACAGGCTGGATTATGATGTCACAGATTCCCTGTAAACAATCAAGGCTTGTGACGTCATGCTGATGTTGCAGTACAGTCAATCTTCATTAAACGAATTGCTGAATTCAGATAGGCATGTGGACCATGACAGGCACTTGCAAAGCCAGCCAACGTCAGAGGACGCTTACACTATGCTTTCTCTAAAAATTCCTCAGATCCTTGTGGACCGTGACAGGCACTTGCATAGCCAGCCATCGTCAGAGGGCGCTTACACAAAGGAACCTTGGAACAATCCATCTAAAGAAGGCATGAATGTAGCCAGGCGATTGTAGTTGAATGGAGCTACTGTCTTCTTTTTTTTTTTTTTTTTTTTTTTTTTTTTCTTTTTTTTCAGGAAGGTGGGAGGTTGCTATGCTGCACTGATGAGACCATAATAAGGTCGAAACGCGTCTGCAGCTGCAAAT